>APFE031399858.1:41225-70089 GCA_000404065.3 Pinus taeda
ATGCCATGCTCAACTTTCAATTTTGTTTAAAATTTATGTTTTCCACTGTCTAGAGAGGATTCGAATTCATTGTTTTCCCTCTTTAGCCTCTCTCCTTTCCTCCTTGATCATCTTTTTCAGCTAAAGGCATTAGCATAAACTCCTACCTTGCCCCAAAGACCCACCTGTAAAAACTGAGCTCAATCCCCGCACCCTGAATTGCACTCCCTCCAACTACCACCAAAAAACCCAAAAACTCTAAATCAATTCCCCTTATCAGTTTACTAGCCTAAAATCCTTATTCCTAATTGGTCAAACTCATCTTATTGACAAATCTACCAAGTTTGACCTGAGAGAGCCTTCTCATACCTCGTAGGGCTAGCTACGAGGTGAAATGGTTTGATGTAGCTTTGAGGTTTGTCTATCTCAGCCTAGGTGAAATCTCAAACGCTAACAACCTGCAAAGCCCCTACTTCCTTGTGCAATTCCTAAGATAATTATCCCATATTTAATTTGGAAAATCCCTTACCACAACTGTGAAATCCATCATAGGCCTTATACAGATTGCATGCACCATCTATACAACTCAGAAAAATTATACAACTAATAGTACATTGTCCCTGAATTCTAATCTCAACTGGGTCTTCCTATAAACTAACATGCATGAGTTATTTATGAGTGAATCTTTAGTTAATTGGTGGAGTAGTGAAGTTACACTAATGCTCCTACCCACTACTAGGCCTCTTACTAGTTCCTCCAACTGTTTGAACTAGTTTAACTAACTATAACTCAATTAGACTAAGTTAATTAATTACAACTCAAAAGAACTCAACCTGGACCTCTAAAATTTAGGAATCACTCTACATGACTCTAGATAGACTTCCAACTCAAATTTACTAAGCCAACTAAGTCAACCTAACTTAGTTAACTATTACAAGTTGCTATGAGAATAGAATTTTGATTTAATTCCTAAATTAATTCATGGAAAAATTAAATTAGGAGTTCTTGTTGTTATTTTAGCAAAGCTTTCCATTTCTTGAAAGTATCAAATACATCAGATTTATTTCAAATACATTAAATCCAGGTTTTGCTAGTTGCATCGTCAATAGAAGTAACATAATAGCGAGACCCACCGAGAGATGATACCTGAGCAAGTCCCCATACATATGTATGAACATGGTATAATTTTGCACTCTTCTTTGCCTTCCCAACTCTGATAAATCTAACTCTCGTCTGTTTTCCGTAAACACAATTTCCCTAGAAATCTAAATCAACATGCTTCAAACATGGCAAAAAAATTTCTTGAGTGAAGAATTTGCATCCCCTTCTGAGTCATGTGCTGAGCCTATGATGCTAGAGTGTTGTATATGCTCCTATAGAGGGTAAATCATTGGAAGAAATAGAAATATTATTGCATAAACACAATGTACCAACATTTTCTCCTTTTTCTATTACCAGGGCTCCTTTAGTGACCTTCTAGGTTTTGCCTGTAAAATTAGTTACACAACCTTCAACTCCCACCCGCCGTTTTGAAATTATAAATTTATTAAGATATAGAACATGCCTTACCTCCTTCAATATCCATTAGTTCCATTTTGTTGATTTACAAAAACCTTGTCCATTCCAACGATTTTAAAGGGTTTATCATCACCTAGATGAACCAGTCCAAAATCTCCTTGAACATTCGAATTCAAGCTCCTGTGATCCATATCCTGAATATTTAAAACATTTTTGGAAAAAATCACAATAGAAGATTTTTCTCGATGCATTTCAAACCAATCAGTGTGGTTCATCTTCAAGACAAGATGAAGAATCAGATCTAGGCAGCGGGTTAAATAGGAAGACAAGCCATCCTAACAGTTATAAGAAAATGACTATATTTGACTTGGAGAAGAAAAGCAAAATGTTTTTATTATTTAAATAATTTTTGTAATACTTGATAATATTTTATTATTATTAGCCCACGGGGCTTTGGATTGATGGGGAATGGGTGTGCTGTTAAGGAACTCCTTGCGATAGGTCACTGGTTCAAATCCCCGTGGGTACTTAGGTTAGTCTTAACGTAGAAAAAAATAAAATTATTATTATTAAATTATATTATATTTAATTTTAAACTAATTAATTTAAATAATCATTTTTTATAACTAAATAATCTAAAATATATATAAATTAAATTCATAAAATTAACTTTGATTTGACTAGGAATAAGATATACATAAATATAACTGAAGGATTATAACAAATTCATAATTTAGGGAAGGGAATGATAATATAATAAACATTATTCTGAGGAGAAATACCATAAAATATAACTTCCTAAGACAAAGGAGGAATACAATAATTTTAGATTAATAATAATATATCACATACCAAAAAAAATAAATAAAGATAAAATATAAATATAAATAAATAATAAATAATGGAAGGATATAAATAAGGTATGGGACATTATTTTTACGTAATTATAATGATTAAATTTATGAGAATTAATCTTTTAGTTATAAATTAAATGGATAAATTATATATACTAAAATTATAATTAAAAAGAAAAATATGACTTATGACATAACTAAGAGAAAGAAGTATATATATATATATATAAACTGAGGCTAGGGGAATTTATTAAGAATAACCTACAATATTGAATCAAGACTAAAATTAAATAAAGAGGAAGAATAGAAAAAGGGATTGATAAATCATACGGGGAGAAATCAGAAGAAAACACAAACAATAATTAAAAACAAAAAATGAGACAAAAATCTCAGACAAAGAAGGAAAAAAAAAAAACTAAAAATAAAGGGTTGAAATACAATAGCTAATAATTCTCCATCTGTCATCCTTATTAATATTACTGGACGTCTTCTCAATTTCAAAGGCTTCCCTAAATGTACGATGATGAAAATGAGAAATCTTCGCAATAACCTTAGCCTCCTCAATGCATATATGATGTTTGGTCTTCTCTGCATGTTCCGCCAAAGCTGAAGAGCAGATCCTTCTATGTTTGATATTAGTAGCATGTTCCATAATCCTCTGATTAATAAATCAACAAGTTTCACCAATGTATGAGGATCCACAAGAACATGGGATGACATAAACACCTTTCATGTCCATGGGGTTCACATGGTCTTTAACATATTTTAAGGAACTTGTAATGGTGTTGAGGGGCCTAAAGGTTGATGAAACATTATGCTTCTTTAGGTTTCTTGTAATCTTGTTTGTCGTCCCTTGGATGAAGGAGAGGTGAACTCTTGAATTATGGTCAATGGGCCTTTCTTAATCTTAGGACCTTTACTAGATTCGAGGAAGGCTTTAATACCCTATTATCTACCATATACAAAAACATTAAGGAGATGGGATCTTTCTTTGAAAAGGTGGCCTTCATCATAAATCCTTAGTGCATGAGTGGCTGATGTGCTATGAACACCTATCTTCTGAGCAAGAAAATGATGGGAATTGGCATGAAGATATTGCTCAGTATGATTTTTCTTTCGATACGCCTAATGGGAGAAAGATCCATCAACTTTCCTTAAAATGAAAACATCAAGGAAAAGAAGGCAACCATCAACTTCTTGCTCCTTGGTAAACTTTATGGAGTTAGATTGATTATTAAGATGCTAGAAAAATAGATCTAACTTATCAAGCCCATGCGGCCATATGGCACAGGTGTCATCAATAAATATTTTCCAAAGATTCGGTTTAAATATAGGCAAGAATAAATCCTTGGATTCAAACTCTTCCATAAACAGGTTAGTGACAATAGGGGATAGGGTGCAGCCCATGGCTACACCATAGGTTTGTTCATAGAACTCACCTTCAAAATAGAAAAAGTAGAGGTGAGGCAGATCTCAACTATTTCAGCAGTGTTGGGATAAGTGAGGTCAAAGATGACATTAATGGCTTCCTTAATGGGGATGTTAGTGTACAAGGAAACTACATAAAAAATGACAAGACTATCTCCAGGATCAAATTTCATATCCATCAACTCATTGAAAAATGTTGAGGAGAATTTGACAAAGGATTCCCTATGGCTAACTATGGGCTTCATCTTTGTGGCTAAATGTTTAGCTAAAAGATAGGTTGGCCCACCTATGGTGTTGACAATGGGTGTAAGGGGGACTCCCTCCTTTTGGATATTCATGAAAATATTTCCTATCAGGTGTCGCACCAAATGATTCCCCTAAATCTACCACCCATGCATCAATAATATTCTCTATTGAAAGAATCAAAGCATCTTGAAACACATCACCTGTCACAGTCACTTCATGATTGTTATCTTGTTGTCCATCTCTTGCTTTTCCCTTCCGAGATTTACAGTCTTTCTTCAGGTGTCCTTTCATCCCACATTTCTAGTACACTAACCCTAATTTGGATTTGGAACTACATTTTCTTGACTTACAACAATTTCATGGGCTTCTTCCTCTTTCCATTTTTCTTCCCCTAGTCTCTACAGTCAAAGTGTTGCTTGATTTCTCACCAAATATTTTCCATCACATTTCCTCACTGAGGATGACACCAACAACATCATCAAGCTTTAAACTAATATATCCAAATATAGAGTTACTAGTATCCATAACAAATTCATTCCAAATTTCTAGCAATGAGCACAAGAAATAACAGAGCCCTAACTTCATCATCAAAATTTACCCCTACAAAACTTAACTGACTTGTAATCGTGTTAGATTAGTTCAAATGATTAGCAATCGATCAACCTAATTACATCTTCATAATAAATAGAATCTTCATAATAAATACCTTTATTGAGGCATAGGGTTTGTTGGAATATAATCCTAACATCTACATTTATTTTTTAGCCTAAATATCCTTGACTTAGCCACATGCACTAAAAATCATGTTCACACTTGGTTCTTGGTAAACTAGCTCGGTGGACCAACTTTCCCTTGTTTTTTTCCTTTAAAGGCTTAATATTATGGAAATATTGGTCCAACCAATTTCCTAGACCATTTAGACATCTTAGTGCATGTTCACACCTAACCACACCTCATCCACTTGAGTTATTTGAGGATTGGCACCCCACATGAAGATTCCCCCTTAAATCAAGGAATTTGGTCCACTGGACCATTTGGGCATGTTTTAAAGTTGCCTTCCTTGGGAAATATGCCCCTCCTCATTCTTTCCTCGTGGCTAGTAGTTGGCATAGGTTGTCTTGAGTCATTGTTGCTATTTTAGGTCTCCCTTTAGCTTTTCTTAGCCTTTTCTAGTTTTTTCCTAGTTTTCTAGATTCAACAATTTCTATATAACCACCTTCCTTTGGGATTAAAGGTTTGGTTGATCATGTATTACTATTGTTAATTAATTTGATACACTTATTTTATGGAGAAAATTGTTTCTCTCCTCTCTTAAATATTAGCAAATTACTTGTGTTTAATTTAACTAGAATTCTAGATCTATCCGAGTTTCTACAGGAATTCTACATGGTATTACACCTAGTTTGAATCTAGTGGATTGTACATGGTTTTATTTGTAGGTATAGATAATTAGGAGGTGCAGAAAGCGGTAATGGATCATCTCTCTCAGCCCACAAAACTTGTTTTAAATCCTTTCAATTACTTCAAATGGAAGACAGAGATCACTTTGCTCCTCCGAAGCAAAGGGCTTTACAGGGTAACAATGGGAATAGAGACTGAACTGAATTCTACAGCAGAGAAGATGAAGTATTTCAATAAATTAGATGAAGCAATTGGGATTATATGCCTATCAATTTCCATAGAAATCCTCTTTCATGTTAGTGGAGCCACTACTCCTAATGCAGTCTGGACCACATTGGAAGGACTATTCAGCAAGTAGGATGAAATGAGAGTGCATCGACTGAATAATGAACTCATATCCCTTAGTCCAACTCATTTCAAAAACTTGAAAGAATACTTCACCAATTTTAAATCCATCCTCGTTGAACTTGATGCATGTGGAGTCAAGAAAGAGGAAGATCAACTCATCCTTTCGATTCTCTTGAAATTAGGCCCTGAATATTCCGTATTTGTATCATCTTTTCAAGAATTTAAATTGACTCAGAAAAAATGGAAAATTCCTCCATTGAACGAATTCATTTCATCATCGAATGAAAAGAAAGCTAATTTAGTCCAAACTAGTTCCATCAAGCATTGAAAGAACCAAGCACTTGCAGCTATTGATGCTCCAAAGAGCAGTAGAAGAGACAAGCAAAAAGGGAAGGGTAAATTTAATGAATCAAAGAAGGAGAGGCCCAGACAATATTCATAGAGCTCTTCCTTGCCTAAGGGTAAGAAGAAGAAGGAAAGTACACTTTGCAGCTACTATTCCAAATGTTTTCATCCTGAAGAAAACTACATGAGGAAAACAATCGATGAGATGGCTAAGCAACTCTAATAACACAATCTCACTATGCCTGAGAATGCAAAGAAGAGGGATGATAACACAACGGGAGATGGGAGAGGGAGAGAACAAGATGGTCATGATTTAATTGTGGTCACATCCACTCCATCAGCTCGTATCCTTGATTTAGGTGCATCAAACCATATGGCTGCATCAAAATATGAATTTTCCTCCATCAAAGAAAGCACCAAATCCCCAATTTACTTGGCAGATGCCACACCCGCAAAGGTGTGCGGAGAAGGAGTCGTAGACCCTGAGGGGGGATGCTTCACAAATGTGCTTCATGTTCCCTCACTATCTGCAAATCTTCTCTCTATATCAGATCACTCATTCCATATTTGGAAGGAAGGTGTAGTTCACTCTGTACTTGCAGTGATTACCGACATTTCCACAGGGACACAACTTGTGAATGGAATTGCAAATCATGGTTCTCATTTGTATTTTTTCTCCCAATTTGTTCCAAAATATATTAGTACTATATTTCTATCACAATATAATGATATCAGTAGGTTATGGCATGAAATATTTGGCCATCTAAACTATAAGTACTTGCATCAACTTAGCAAGGAAAACATGGTAGAAGGATTGCCTGCTATTAAATTCACAAGCGGTGTATGTCAATGATGCATTCTTGACAAGCATTTGGAGCAAAAGTTTGACAAAGGGAAGGAACAAAGAGCTTCTTCACCTCTTGTACTGATTTATAGTGACATCATGGGCCCATTTCCATATCCTTCAATCAGTAAGGCTCGATATGTACTCAACTTCATAGATGATTTCTCTCACTTTACTTGAGTATTTTTTCTGAAATTAAAATCGGAAGTATTTGAATGCCTTACAGAATTTAAAGCACTTGCTGAGAATGAGTCTGGTGTAAGATTATGATACTCAACACTGATAATTGGGGGGAGTATGTCAACAAATATGTTCAACAACTTTGTATTGATGCAGGTATACAACTACAACACACATTGCCATATACACCACAACAGAATGGTGTTGTGGAGTGGAAAAACCGGTCGTTAAAAGAGATGGCCAATTGTATTCTACAGTCCAAATCATTAGCTCCTAAGATATGGGATGAAGCTATTAATTGTGTAGCATACATTTAGAACTACATTCCTCACAAAGCACTCAAAGGCACCACTCCATTTGAATGTTGGACCGATATGAAACCGAAAGTGTCGCACTTTCACATTTTTTGTTCACGATCATGGGCTTATATTATGACAAATAAAAGGAAGGCTTTGGAGCCTCAAAGTGTTGAACGTATCTTTGTTGGATATCCTAACAATGTCAAAGTATATAGATTGTTGGACTCTCACAATGAAAATTTCCTTGTAGCTCAAACTATGAAGCTTGAAGAAGAATCACAGCATGATTTTTCAGTAGACCCTATCGAGGAACCGCTTGTTTCCACTAATGAGGAGGAGTCAGAAAATTCTTCAAACACTTTAGAGAATCCATTAGAGAAGCCTCTTGGGTTAGATTCAGAGGATGAGGAGTAGGCCATGGCTGCTTCAACTCAATTACCAACTTGGGCAGAGAAAACCTTGCAAGATGCGAGTGAACTAGTCGATGATCCTACCGATGAGAGAAGGACTAGATCACAATTTTTTGGGGCTCCTCAAGCCTTGGTTACCACTGAAACATTGCTTCCCATACATTTCTATATGAAACTTGGTTCAGATCCACAATGACACTTTGAGGCTACTAGAAACCCGCTTTGGGAGGCTGTCGTGGATCAAGAGTACTCTACTGTCATGGAAAACAACACATGGGACTTGGTTCCACTTTTGAAAGGAAGAAATATTGTTTAATGCTGATGGATCTATTGAATAGAGATTTCTATAGATGGTGAGATAAAAAGTACAAATCTTGACTTGTTGCAAAAGGATACTCATAGGTACATGGCATAGACTACACAGAGACATTTGCACCTGTTGCAAAAATGGACTCCATTTGACTAGTTTTACCCATTGCTGCTTCTCGCAAATGCGAAGTTCATCACATGGATGTGAAGAGTGCATTTCTTCATGGAGATATCAAGGAGGAGATATGTATGGAGTAGACACGTGGATACATTCAAAACTCTTCCCTCATTTGTAGATTAAAGAAATCTTTGAATGACCTAAAACTCCCAGAGCCTGATATGCAAAGATGGATTCTTTCCTACTTTCCATTGGATTCATTCGATGCAAATATGATCCGAATGTTTATTTACTACAACATGATGATTCTATTTTTCTGATAGTACTTTATGTAGATGATTTACTGATGACAAGGAACCTTACCTCAACTATTGATTTGGAAACATTAGCATTGCACAATTGATTTTCCATGACAAATTTGGGACTATTGCACTACTTTCTTGGTCTTCAAGTTTCTCAATCTACTTTAGGGATAATGATAGCACAATCTAAGTATGAATCATATCTACTCATCCACTTTCATATGAAAAAATGCAAGTCAACAACATCTCCCTTTCTTTCAGGGATCAGATTTGAGGATGTGGGTACTACACCTTTGGTGGACAGTACACTGTATCGACATTTGGTTGGGAGTTTGTTGTATCTTACTCACACTTGGCCTGATATATCTTTTGTAGTAGGATTTCATTAGAGATATATGCAAGAGCCCCATGAGCTTCACTGGAAAGCTGGAAAGAGAATCCTTAGATATGTGAAGGGTACTTCCAGTTTCGGTATCTTTTATGTTGTAGATTGCCCACTTTCACTCATTGGGTACACAGATTTTGATTGGGATGGAAATGGTACAGACTGCAAGTCCACCTCTGGTTATGTTTTTAGCTTTGGTTCAGGGCCTTTTTCCTGGTCTAGCAAGAAGAAATCCATGATTTCTTTATCTACAACCGAGTTAGAGTATAGAGGTGTACTGAATGTAGCTACACATGCTGTTTGGTTGCAGGGGTTTCTCTCCGAGTTTGGTATTCAGTATCCACTTCTGACTATCATATTTTGTGACAATCAGGGGTCCTTTCAAATATCAATTGATCTAGTTCAGAGGTAGAGGACCAACCACATCGAGATTCACATGCATTACATCCGCGAGCTAATCCGTGACCAAGTCATATCATTGCAATACTGCCCCACTGAGTAGTAGGTTGCAGACATCTTCACCAAGTCTTTCACTGAAAATAAATTTTTAGAACTAAGAGCTATGCTTGGAGTGGTGGAGATAGTTGAGTAGGCCCTTGTGGCCACTTAGCCCTTTTTTCCTCTTTTGGGGTGGTTTTGCCACAAGGTTTTCCCTCTTTCTTCATTTTATGAGGATCTTTTATTTATTGTACCTGAGTACCTAACATTGCATATTGGCCTGGAATCAGTTTAGATAAGTGAGTTAGGATGAGGGGGGTGCTGGAATATAATCCTAACATCTACATTTATTTTCTAGGCTAAGTATCCTTGACTTAGCCACATGCACTAAAACTCATGTTCACACTTGGTTTTTGGTAAACTAGCTTGGTTTACCAACTTTCCCTTGTTTCTTGCCTTTAAAGGCTTAATATTACGGAAATATTGGTCCAACCACTTTCCTAAACCATTTAGACATCTAATATCATGTTGTCACCTAACCACACCTCATCCACTTGAGTTATTTGAGGATAGGTGCCCACATAAAGATTCCCCCTTAAATCAAGGGATTTGGTCCCTCAGACCATTTTAGCATGTTTTAAAGTTTCCTTCCTTAGGAAATTCACCCCTTCTCATGATTTCTGTGTGGCTGATAGTTAGAATAGGTTGTCTTGAGTCATTGTTGCTATTTTAGGACTCCCTTTAGCTTTTCTTAGCCTTTTCTAGTTTTTTTATTAGTTTTTTCCTGGTTTTCTAGATTCGACAATTTCTATATAACCACCTCCCTTTAGGATTAGAGGTTTGGTTTCTCATATATTGATATTTTTCATTAATTTAATAAATTTATTTGATGGAGAAAATTATTTCTCTCCTCTCTTGAATATCAACAAATTACTTGTGTTTAATTTAGCTAGAATTCTAGATCTATTGGAGTTTTGGCATGAATTCTATAGTTTTTCCAATGCCTTCATTAAACCTTATGTTATCATTTCCTTTGAAGTGTTGAATTCCAAGGATGTCGCTAGACACAACCATATTGTTCCTAATACCGTTTTCTCGATAATCTCCCATTTTGTGTTCATCATACTCGTCGGCTTCTTTGATTTTCTGCTCAATGGTAGGTACAAATATTTCTGATGCAGATAATCCTCCATCTGCATCTTCCATAGCTGGTAGTTTTGGGCACTAAATTTCTCGACCCTAAACATTTCATCTTCCACCATTGATCCGAATCAAACTCGGAACCCTTCTCTCTTAGGATTTTATTGACGAAACAGACCTTCATCTCAGATACCACTTGTTAGAAGTTAATTATTGGAGCAATGAAATACAAAAAATATTGTAGGAATGCAAATACAAGAACATATAAAAAAAGAGAGACATAGATATATGTGGTTCACCCAATTTGGGCTATGTCCACAGAGAAAAAACCAGTCCTTCCTTTTATATTATCTAGTGAAATGAAGAGATATCACCTACAACAAATTCATTGTAATTTCCTCTTTACTCTCACACAACCTCCTATCTCTCTCTCTCCCCAAAATAGTCACACACAACCATAATACAATTCCCTCATATAAACTAAGGGCTACCTTATAGGGAAAATTCCCTAAATTAACATAACTTCTACCATCAGATCATTCGCCTAATGAATGGCCTACAATGATTATGAAATTGCAATATTTTATGAGGAAACTTTTCATTTATTTTTAGCTTCGATGGTGTTGCCTCCAAACCCATTCTAGGGGCCCACTATCCCTCAGAATCCCCATCCTAGGGGGATGGTCCCTTCCTGGACCCCTGTAGGAGGAACAAGTCCCCCCCGGACCCCTGCAGGAGGGAGAAGTCCCTCCCCGTGAGGAGGGGTGCACAACCCTCCTAGGGTATATACACCTGGCTAAAAAAAGACCTCTGAATCAGGAAGATAATTAGGCTCCACATCCAATAATCTTCGACTTGGAGATTGCTTATAACAACTTCACCACTACTTCATTTGCTACACAATGTTTCCACTTTGGACCTTCCTATTTCTAATATTCATCATCATACTTGAAAACTAATGAAAATTGAGCATAATCTCAGTTTCTCCCTATTTATAAATTTTGTTAACATATCTGCAAGATTCTAGCTAGTGTGTGTCTTTTCTGGCTTCAATTGTCCATCTTCCAACACTAACTGTAGAAATGATGCTTGAGATGTACATGTTTAGTCTTGGAATGAAATTTTGAGTTCTTTGCAAGATGAATGTCACTCTTGTTTTAACTATATAACTTGCCCATCTCCTTCTTATTTCCCAATTCATCCATAAACCTTTGTAACGTAATGATTTCTTTACTAGCCTTTATAGCAGAAACATACTCTGCTTTTGTTGTTGAAAGTGAAACAATGTTTTGCAATTTTTAAACGCAACTGACAATTTTTGACCTACAGTAAACACATACCTTGTGGTGCTCCTCCTGTTATCTCTGTCACCTACCATATCTGCATCAACATATCCTTTTAGAGAAATTCTCGAACCGGCAAAGCATAATGCTTGATTTGTGATACTTCTCAAATACCTGAGAATCAATTTCACTGCTATTAATTGGTCTTTTCCTGGATTGTTCATTGATTTTCTTACAACTACCACTACATGTGAAATATCAGGCCTTTTTCATACCATTACATACATTAAGCTTCCAACTATTGATGCATATGGATCTTTACACATATAGTTCATCTCTTCCGAAGCCTTGGGACACATATCCTTATGTAGTTTGAAATGGCTAGCCAAAGGTGTATTAACTGGTTTTTCATTCTAAATAATAAATCTTTCGAACTCCTTTTCTATGTACTCACTCTAAGACAATTTTAATTTGCGATTTTTCTTGTCTCTAGTTATTCTCATACCAAATATTTGTTTTGTAGCACCCAAATCCTTCTTTTCACCAATTTTCCTTTGAGAATATTTATTTCCTACATGTTATACCCTACAACAAACATGCCATCTACATACAATAAAAATATAATATAACTACCATCATTTTTCCTTTTAAGATAAACACAATGATCATAACGACATCTAGTATAACCTTTTTTAGACATAAACCTGTCAAATTTTAGATACCATTTCCTTGGAGACTATTTTAAGCCATACAAGCTATTCTTCCATTTTTAGACTAATTTCTTCTTCTCTTTGACCTCATACCCTTGTGGCTTCTGCATATATATTTCTTGCTCCAAATCCCCATGTAGAAAGGATTTCTTTACATCTAATTACTCAAGACGAAAATCTTTTGCTATGACTAGACTGAAAATAGTTTTGATTGAAGTAATTTTAACAACAGGAGAAAAAATTTCATCAAAGTCTATAACTTTCTTTTGTGTGGAACCCTTCACCACAATTCTATCCTTATACCTCTATTTACCTCCATATTCTTCCTTCAACCTATAAACCCATTTTTCTGCAATGTTGTTTTACTTGTAGGAAACTTGATTAAGTTCCCTGTATGGTTATGCATCAAGGAGTCCATCTCTTCTTCCATGGATTTCTCCCACTTATTCCCAGTTTCTACATTCATTTCTTCTTCATATCTTTCTGTTTCACTAGAATCAATCACCAATACATAATATAATGAAGGAGAGTATCATTCAGGGGGTCTAATTATCCTCTTAGATCTTCTCACACAACTTTCAGGTATCTGAGGTGCATGTTGCTATTGTGGTTATTTTTGTTGTTATGAATGTTGATCATTATGATTTTAAGGGAAATTTACTATTTTTTGTGATCTCATAAAGCACAGTGTGTTTTGTTTTCCTTTTCCTATTTCTTTTCCTGTATCTTATCCTTATATATGACCATTTCATTGAATATTACATCTTTTCTCCTAATGATTTGTGATTTTCATAGTCATATAATAGATAACCAAAATAATTAACACCATATCCAATAAAGGTACATTTTGATTTTTCCTAAATCTTTGTTCTCTTTTCTTTATTAATGCGGATAAAGGCTTCACAACCAAAGGTCTTTAAAAATAAGTAGTTTACCTTTTTATCTGTCCATGCCTCCTCGATAATACAACCATCCAAGGAAATTGAAGACCCTCTATTTATTATATAAATAAAAATATCTATAACATCTGCCCAAAACTGTAAGGCCAATCATGCATGAAATCTCATGCACTTTGCATGCTCCATGATTGCCTTGTTCATCCTTTTTGAAGCATCTTTTTCCTGTGACATTCCTGGAAATTTCTTCTCTTTGCAAATTCCATGCTTTGATTAATAGTTATCAAACTCCTTTCTGTAATATTCACCTCCATTTTCTGATATGGGACACTTCAAATTCTTTCTTGTATCATTCTCAATGAATGCTTTCCATTTCTTGAAAGTATCAAATACATTGGATTTATTTCGAATACAATAAATCTAGGTTTTGTTAGTTACATCATTAATAGAAGTAACATAATAGAGGGAGACATCAAGAGATGATACCTAAGAAGGTCACCATACAAATGTATGCACAAGCTCTAATTTATTACTCTTCTTTTCCTTCCAAACTCTGATAAATCTGACTCTCGTCTGTTTTCCATAAACACAATTTCACAGAAATCCAAATCTATATACTTCAAACCTGGCAAAATTTCAAGAGTGAAGAATCTGCATCTACTTCTCACTAATGTGCCTAAGCCTATGATTCCAAAGTGTTGTATATGATCCTATGGAGGGTAAAGCATTATAAGAATTATAAATACTATTGCATAAATACAATGTACCAACTTTTTCTCCTTTTACTATTACTAGGGATCCTTTGGTGACCTTCCAGGCTTCGTCTATAAAAGTAGTTACACAGCCTTCACCACTCACTAGCCCTATTGAAATTATATTTTTATTTAGATCTAGAATATGCCTTACCTCCTCCAATATCCAATAGTTTCCATTCTGTTGCTTGATACAAACCTTACTCATCCCAATGATTTTAAAGGGTTTATCATCACATAGACGAACCAATAAAAAATCCTTGAACATAGTCATGAAAATGTTTCTTATCAGGTGTCACATGGAATGAGGCCCCTAAATATACCACCCATACATCAATAATATTCTCTAATGAAAGAATAAAATCATATTGAAACACATCTCTTGTCATAGTCACTTCATGATTGTTGTCTTGTTGTCCATCTCCTTCTTTTCCCTTATGAGATTTACAGTCTTTCTTTAGGTGTCCTTTTTTCCCACATTTCCAACACACTATCCATCATTTGGATTTAGATCTTCCTTTTCTTGACTTACTGTGATTTCGTAGGCTTCTTCCTCTTTCAAATTTTCTTCCTCTAGTCTTTACAATCAAAGAATTACCTGATTTCTCAATAAAGCTTTTTAGTGCATTTCCTTGCTGAGGATGACAACAACAAAATCATCAAAATTTAAACTACTAGATCAAGAGACAAAGTTACTAATAACCATAAATAAGTCATTCCAACATTCTAGAATTAAGCATAGAAATAACAGAGCCCTAACTTCATCATCAAAATTTATCCCTACTGAACTTAATTCACTGGTAACCATGTTAGATTCATTTAAATGATCAACAAAAAATCCACCTTCTGACATCTTCATATTAGATAGAAGCTTCATAAGAAATACCTTACTTGAGGCCGAGGTTTTTTCATATGGTCTAGTGAATGCCGTCATTAAATCTTGTGTTATCATTTCCTTTAAAATGTTGAATGCCATTGATCCTTCCAAACGGAACCGTATTGATCCTAGTACCTTTCTCATGACAATCTCCCATTACGCATCTATCATACTCATCGACTTATTTGAGTTTCTGCTCAATGGTATGTGGAAATATTTATAATGTAGATAATATTCCATCTGCATCTTCCATAGCCGGTAGTTTTGGGTGTTAAATTTCTTGACACTAAACCTACCATCTTCTCCCATTGCTCCAACTCAAACCATGATCCCTTTGGAGCAATGGCAGAAGATGGTATGGCTAGTGTGTATCTTTTCCAACTTCAATTGTCCATCTTCCAACACTAACCATATAAATGATGCTTGATATGTATATGTTTAGTATTGGAATGAAATGTTGAGTTCTTTGCAAGATGAATGTAACTCTTGTTGTCACTTTATAACCTGCCAATCTCCTACTTCTTTCTCAATTCATCCATAAACCTTTGTAACCTAATCATTTCTTTACTAGTATTTGTAGCAACAACATACTATGCTTTTGCTGTTGAGAGTGAAACAATGTTTTTCAATTTTTAAACGCAACTAACAATTATTCCACCTACAGTAAACACATTATTATACCTTGTGGTGCTCCTCCTGTTATCTCTATCACCTACCATATCTGCTTCAATATATCCCTATAGAGCAATGTTTGAACCACCAAAGCATAATACTTGATTTGTGACACTTCTCAAATACCTAAGAATCCATTTCACTACTATCAATTTCTATTTTCTTGGATTGTTCATATATCTGTTTATAAATCCCAATGCATGCAAAATATCAATCCTTGTGCAGACCATTGCATACATTAAGATTCTAACTAATAATGCATATGGACCTTTACACATATAATCCATCTCTTCTTGAGTCTTGGAAGACGTATCCTTACCTAGTTTGAAATGGATAACCAAAGGTGTACTAACTAGTTTTGCATTCCACATAATAAATATTTCCAACACCTTTTCTATGTACTCTCTCTAAGACAATGTTAATTTGTGATTTTTCCTATCTATAGTTATTCTCATACCAAAGATTTATTTTGTAGCACCAAATCCTTCATTGCAAATGGATTTTCCAATTTTACTTTGAGCACATTTATTTCCTGCACATTAGACCCTACAACAAGCTACATGCCATCTACATACAATAAAATATAATATAGATGCCATCATTTTTCCTTTTAAGATAAACAAAATGATCAAAATGACATCTAGTATAGCTTTATTCAGACATGAATCTATCAAATTTTAGATACCATTTCCTTGGAGCCTGTTTTAAGCCATACAAGATCTTCTTCAATTTTCACACTAATTTCTCCTTCCCTTTGACCTTATACCCTTGTGGCTTCTGCATATATATTTATTCCTCTAAATCCCCATGGACAAATGTTGTCTTTACATCTAGCTACTCAAGATGCAAATATTCTGTTGCCACTAGACTTAAAATGGTTTTGACTGATCAAGTCATTTTAACAATAGGAGAAACAATTTCATCAAAGTTTATACTTTTTTTTGTGCAATCCCCTTCACCATAAGTGTAGCCTTATACCGCTTTTTACCTCCACATTCTTCCTTCAACCTATAAACCCATTTATTCTGTAGTGTTGTTTTACCTACATGAAACTTGACTAAGTCCAAAGTATGGTTATGCATCAAGGAGTCCATCTCTTCTTCCATGGCTTGCTCCCACTTCTTCCTAGTTTCTACCTTCATTGCTTCTTCATATCTTTCCAATTCACCATAATCAGTCAACAATACATAATATAGTGAAGGAGAGTGTCATTTAGGGGGTCTAATTATCCTAGTAGTTCTTCTAACACAATTTTCAAGTGTTTGAGGTGCCTATTGCTGTTGTGGTTGTTGTTACTACTAATCATTATAATTTCAAGCAACTTTACTTTTTTTTGTGATCTCATAAGGAAATTTGTATTCTTTGTTTTCCTTATTTGGTTTATTTTCTTGCATATTATCCTTATACATCACCTTTTCATTGAATATTACATCTTTGATTCTAATTATTTTGTGATTTTCATAGTCATATAAGTGATAACCAAAATCATTAACACCATATCCAATAAAGATACATTTATTTTCTTCTTCCTAAAGCTTTGTTCTATTTTATTTATTAATGTGGACAAAGGCTTCACAAGCAAAGGTCTTTACAAAAAGAAGTTTATCTTTTTACCTATCCATGCCTCCTCTAGAATACCACCGTCCAACTAACTTAAAAGTCATATATTCATTGCATAGACAATAGTATCTACAACATCTGCCCAAAATTGTAAGTTCAATTCTTGCATGCAATATGATGCACCTTGCACACTCCATGATTTTCCTATTTATCCTTTGTGACACACCATTTTCGTGTGGTGTTCATGGAACTGTCTTCTCTATGTGAATTCCATGCTCTGAAAAATATTTATCAAACCATTTGCTACAATATTCACCTCCATTTTATGATCTGAGACACTTCAACTTCTTTTATGTCTCATTCTCATCTAAATCTTTCCATTTCTTTTAAGTATCAAATAATTTAGATTTATTTTGGATACAATAAATCTAGGTTTTTCTAGTGGCATCATTAATAAAAGTAACATAATAGTGAGAGCCACTGAGGGATGATACCTGAGCACGTCCCCATACATCTATATGCCCAATATCTCATTTTTTCTCTTCTTTTCCTTCCAAACTCTGATAAATCTAACTCTCTTTTGTTTTCCATAAACACAATTTTCAAAGAATTCCAAATCAACATGCTTCAAACTTGGCAACAAATTTCTTGAGTGTAGAATCTACATCCCCTTCTCACTCATGTGCGCGAGCCTATGATTCCAAAGTGTTGCATATGCTCCTATGGAGGTTGAAGCATTAGAATAATTAGAAATACTATTCTTTAAATACAATGTACCAACCTTTTCTCCTTTTGCTATTACCAGGGCTCCTTTAATGACCTTCTAGGTTTTGTCTGTAAAAGTGGATACAAAGCCTTCACTTCCCACCTGCCCTGTTGAAATTATATTTTCCTTCATATCTGGAACATGCCTTACCTCCTTCAATAGCAATTAGTTTCCATTCTATTTATTAAAAAGAACCTTACATATTCTAAGAATTTTAAAGTGTTTATCATCACTCAGATGAACCCGTCCAAAATATCCTTGAACATAGTCATGAAAATGTTTCCTATAAGGTATCGCATGGAATGAGGCCTCTGAATCAACCAACCATGCATAAATAATATTCTTTAATGAAGGAATCAAAACATCTTGAAACACATCAACTATCACATTCACTTCATGATTTTTCTCATGTTGTCTATCTCATTTTTTCCCTTTCGATATTTACAGTCTTTATTCAAATGTCCTTTCTTCCCATTAGTGGTTCACCCAATTCGGGTTATGTCCATGGAGAAAAATACAATCCTTCCTTTTATATTACTAATAAAAATTAAGAGATACAACCTACAACATATCCACTGTAATTTCCTCATTGCTCTCACACAACCTCCTCTCTCTCTCTCTCTCTCTCTCAAAAATAATCATAGACAATTGCAAATTCCCTCATATAAACTGAGGGTTTCCTTATAGTAATAAAAATCCCTAAATTAACATAACCTATACTATTAGATCATTCTAAAAAATCATATTGACTATGGAATTACAATATTTTACAAGTCAAATTTTCATCAATTTTTAGTTTTGGGGGTGTTGCCCTTGAACCCTTGTATGGGGCATGCTAGCCTCCAGACCCCCAAACAAGGGGGCACCCCCGCAGGGGGGGATAGGTCCACCCCCACCCCACATGGATGGGTGTACAGTCCTCCTAGAGTATACACCTTCCTAAAGCATGGCCTCTAAATCAGGAAGATAATCAAGTTCCACACCCAACAATCTCTCACTTGGAGATTGAATATAACGACTTCATTTTTGCTTCATTTGCTAGAAAATTCTTCCACTTTTGACCTGACTATTTCTCATATTCATCATAATAATTGAAGATGACTTGAAACTGAGTAGAATCTCATTTTCTTCCTGGTTACAACTTTTGTTAACATATCTGCAAGATTTTGGCTAGTGTGTAACTTTCTTAGCTTCAATTGTCAATCTTCCAACATTGACCATATGAAATTGTACTTAAGTTGTATATGTCTAGTCTTGGAATGAAATATTGAGTTATTTACAAGATGAATGATATTTTGGATGCCACTGTATAACCTATCCATCTCCTACTTCTTCTCCAAGTCATCCATAAACCTTTGTAACCAAATCATTTCTTTACTAGCCTCTGTAGCAAAAACAACCTCTGCTTTCATTGTTGAAAGTGCAACAATGTTTTGCAATTTTGAAACCCAACTAATAGTTGTTCCACCTACAGTAAACACATATCCTATGGTGCTCTTCCTCTTATATTTATCACTTTCCATATTTGCATCAACATATCCCTGTAGAGAAATGTTTGTAACTCCAAATAATAATGCTTGATTTGTGGTACTTCTCCAATACCTGAGAATCCATTTAACTGTCGTCCAATGCTATTTTCCTGGATTGTTCATATACCTACTACAATTCCCACTGCATGTGTAATATCAAGCTTTATGCAGACCATTGCATACATTAAGCTTCCAACTACTGATGCATATGGAATTTTACACATATCATCCATTTGTTCCTGAGTCCTAGAACATGTCTCCTTGCTTAGTTTGAAATGGCTTGCTAAATGTGTACTAACTAGTTTTTAATCTTTCGTATTAATTTTTTCCAACACATTTTCTATATAATCACTCTGAGACAATGTTAATTTGTGGTTTTTCCTATCTCTAATATCCTCATACCAAGGATTTGTTTTGCAATGACCGAATCCTCCATTGCAAATGAATTTGCCAATTTTCATTTGAGCATATTTTTTTCCTACTTGTTATACCCTTCAACAAGAATGTCATCTACATACAATAAAAATATAATATAACTACCATCATTTTTCATGTTGAGATAAATATAGTGATTAGAATGACATATAGCATAAAATTGTTCAAACATAATCCTGTCAAATTTTAAATACCATTTCCTTGAAGCTTATTTTAAGCCATACAATCTCTTCTTCAATTTTCACATTAATTTCTCCTTCACTTTGACCTCATACCATTGTCGCTGTTGCATATATATTTCTTCCTCCAAATCCCCATGGGGAAAGGATGTCTTTCCATATAAATGATCAAGATGCATATCTTTTGCTGCCACTAGACTTAAAATAGTTTTTATTGAAGTCATTTTAACGACAGGGGAAATAATTTCATCAAAGTCTATACATTTCTTTTGTACAAACCCCTTCACGACAAGTCTAGCCTTATACCTCTGTTTACCTCAATCTTCTTCCTTCAACCTATAAACCCATTTATCTTGCAACGTTAGTTTACTCATAGGGAAATTGACTAAGTTCAAATTATGGTTATGCATCAAGGAGTCCATCTCTTCTTCCACTCCTTTCTCCCACTTCTTCCTAGTTTCAACCTGCATTGCCTCTTCATATATTTCATGTTCACCAGAATCAGTAAAAAATACATAATATAATAAAGGAGATTATTATTCAGGGGGTCTACTTATCCTTGTAGATCTTCTAACACCACTTTTAGGTGTTTGAGGTGCATGTTGTTGTTATTGTTGTGGCTACTGATGATGATGATTTTTAGACACCTTTCCTTTTTCTGTGATCTCATCAAGAACTATGTATTCTTTTTTTTCCTTTTCCTGTTTCTTTTCCTGCATGTGGTCCTTATACAATAATTTTTTATTGAATATGACTTCTCTACTCCTAATGATTTTGTGATTTTCATAGTCATATAATTGATAACCAAAATCATTAACACCATATCCAATAAAGATACATTTCTTTGATTTTACCTCAAGCTTTATTTTATTTTCTTTATTAATGTGGACAAAGGCTTCACAACCAAACATCTTTAAAAATGAGTCGTTTACCTTATCCATGCCTCCTCTAGATTACTACCATCTAATGAACTAAAGGTCCAATGTTTATTAGATAAACAACAATATATACAACATCTACCAAAAATTGTAAGGGAAATCCTGCATGGAATATCATGCACGTTGCATGCTCCACGATTTTCTTGTTCATCCTTTTTGACACATCATTTCCCTATGGATTTCCTGGAACTATCTTCTCTCTAAAAATTCCATGCTCTGAACAATAGTTATCAAAATATTCACTGGAGTATTCACCTCCATTGTCTGATCTGAGACACTTCAAATTCTTTCTTGTCTCATTCTTAACCAAAGTTTTCCATTTCTTGAAAGTATTAATTACATCAAATTTATTTCGAATACAATAAATCCAAGTTTTCCTAGTTGCATAATCAATAAAAGTAACATAATAGCGAGAGCCACTAAGAGATGATTCTTGAGAAAGTCCCCATACATCTGCATGCACAAGATCTAATTTTTCACTCTTATTTTCCTTCCCAAATCTAATAAATTAAACTCCCTTCTATTTTCCATAAACATATTTTTCATAGATATCGAAATCAACATGCTTCAAACCTAGGAACACATTTATTGAGTGAAGAATCTACATCCCATTCTCTCTCATGTGCTTGATCCTATGATGCCAGAGTGTTGTATATTCTCCTATGGATTTTAAAGCATGAACAAAATTATAAATACTATTGCATAAATACAATGTACCAATCTTTTTATTTTTTCTATTGTTGGGGCCCCTTTAATGACATTTGACGTTTTTTTTTATGTAAAAGTAGTTACATAGCCATCACCTCCCAACTTCCTTATTGAAATTATATTTTTCTCTAGACCTCGAACATGCCTTATCTCGATCAATATCCATTGGTTTCCATCATGTTTTTTTATAAAAACCTTACCGATTCCAACGTTTTTATAGGGTTTATCATCACCTAGAGGAACTTGTCCAAAATCTCCTTGAACATAGTCATGAAAATATTTCCTATAAGGTGTGGCATGGAATGTGGTCCCTATATATACCACCCAGGCATCAATAATATTATCTAATGAAGGAACCAAAGCATCTTGAAACATATCACTCATCAAATTTTCTTCATAATTACTCTCTTGTTGTCCATCTCCTTCTTTTCCCTTCAAATATTTATAGTCTTTCTTTAGGTGTCCTTTCTTCCCACATTTCCAGCACACTGTACCTGATCTGGATTGGATCTGCCTTTTCTTAAGTTACTATGATTTCCTGAGATTCTTCACCTTTCAATTTTTCTTCCCCTAGTCTTTCCAGTCAAAGTATTACCTGATGTCTCATCAAAGCTTTTCCGTCGCATTTCCTCGATAAGGATGGAACCAAAAACATCATAAAACTTTGAAGTGCTAGATTCAAAGATAGAGTTACTAATAGGCATAACTAGGCCTTTCCAACTTTATAGAAATGAGAATAGAAATAATAGATGCCTAACTTCATCATCAAAATTTATCCCTACAAATCTTAACTGACTCGTAACTGTGTCAAATTCATTTAAATGACCAACAACAAATCCACATTCTGACATCTTCATATTAAATAGAGGCTTCTTAAGAAATACCTTATTGACACTGAGACTTTTTGATAATTTTCAACTAATGTCGTCATTAAACCATTTGTTGTCATTTCCTTTTAAATGTTGAATTCCACAAACATTGCCAGACACAATTTTATTGTTCGTTGTGCCTTTTTGTCAATAATCTCCCATTCTGTGTCTATCATACTCGTCGAATTCTTTGATTCTTTGCTCAATGGTAGGTATAAATATTTCCGATACAAATAATCTTCCATTTTCACCTTCCACAATTGGTAGATTTGGCCATTAAATTTTGCAACCCTAAACCTACCATCTTCTGCTATTGCTCCCACTCGAACTAGGAACCCTTCTCTCTTATGAGTTTATCAGCCAAATAAACCTTGTCTCTAATGCCAATTGTTAGAAATTGATTAACAGAGCAATGAAAAACAAAAAATATTGCAGAAACACAAATACATAAATGCATAAAATAAGATAGACACAGATATACGTGGTTCACCCAATTTTTGCTATGTAAATGGAGAAACAACTAGTCCTTCCTTTTATATTATCCAACAAAATGTAGATATACAACCTACAGTAGATCCACTATAATTTTCTCTTCACTCTCACGTAGCCTCCTCTCTCTCTTTCTCCCTAATAAAAAATCATACAAAACCACAATAAAATTGTCTCATATAAACCGAGGGTTTCCCTCTAAGGGAAAAAACCTTAAGTTAACGTAGTTTTTATAATAATACCATTCACCTAATGAACGACTCAAATTGACAATGAAATTACAATATTTCATAGGCCAACTTTTCATCTATTTTTAGCTTCAGCGGCTTTCTAGTCCTCGGAGCCCCGTGCGGGGGAACCCACCCCACCCCCCTTCTTCATGGAGGGGTGTAAAGTTCTCATGGGATATACACTAGTTGAAACAAGATCTCTAAATCAAGAAGATAATCAAGCTCTACACCCAACAATATCCCACTTGGACACTAATTATAACAACTTCATTGCTGTTTCATTTACCGGACAATGCTTCCAATTTGGACCTAGTTGTTTCTCATATGCATCTTCATACTTGAATACCAATTGAAACTGAGTAGAATCTCATTTTCTCCCTGGTTACAACTTTTGTTAACATATCTTCAGGATTCTAGCTAGTGTGTATCTTTTCCATCTTCAGTTTTCCATCTTCCAACACTGACCATATGAAATGGTATCTTAACTATATATGTTTAGTATTGGAATAAAATTTTAAGGTATTTGAAAAATGAATGGCACTCTAACTATCACTGTATAACCTACCCATCCCCTACTTCTTGCCTTATTCATCCAGAAACCTTTGTAACAAAATAATTTCTTTACAAGCCTCTGTAGCAACAATGTACTCTGCTTCCATTGTTGAAAGTGCAACAATGTTTTGCAATTTTGAAATCCAAATGAAAGTTGTTCCACATACAGTAAACACATACCTTGTACTGTTATTCCTATTATCTCTATCACCTTCCATATCTACATCAAGATATACCCACAGAGAAATGTTTGAACCACCAAAGCATAATGCTTGATTTGTGGTACTTTTCAAATACCTGAGAATCCATTTCACTACCATCCAATGCTATTTTCCTGGATTTTTCATATACCCACTTACACCTCCCACTACATGTGCAATATAGAACCTTGTGCAAACCATTACATACGTTAAGATTCGAACAACTAATGCATATGGAAATTTACACATATAATCCATCCCTTCTTGAAACCTGGGACACATCTCCTTACATAGTTTGAAATGGCTAGCCAAAGGTGTACTAACTAGTTTTGCATTCTGCATATTAAATATTTCCGACATATTTTCTATGTACTCACTCAGAGACAATGTTAATTTTTTATTTTTCCTGTCTCTAATTATTTTGATACCAAGGATTTGTTTTGCAGCACCTAAATCCTTCATTGCAGATGAAGTTTTCAATTTTCCTTTGACCAAATCTATTTTCTGAATGTTAGACTTTGCAACAAGCATATCATCTACATATAATAACAATATAATATAGATTCCATCACTTTTCCTTTTAAGATAAACATGGTGATTTGAATGACATCTAGTATAACCTTGTTCAAACATAAACCTATCAAATTTTAGATACCATTTCCTTGGAGTCTGCTTTAAGCCATACAAACTCTTCCTCAATTTTCATAATAATTTCTCCTTCCCTTTTACCTCATATCCTTGTGGCTACTACATATATATTTCTTCCTCAAAATCCCCATGGATAAAGGTTGTCTTTACATTTAACTTCTCAAGAAGCAAAGCTTCTACTGCCACTAGAATTAAAATAGTTTTAATTGAAGGCATTTTAACAACAGGAGAAAAAATTTCATCAATGTTTATACCTTTCTTTCATGCAAACCCCTTCACCACAATTCTGGCCTTATACCTCTGTTTACCTCCATATTATTTCTTCAACCTGTAAACCCATTTATTCTTTAATGTTGTTTTACCAATAGGCAACTTGACTAAGTCTCAATTTTGGTTATGCATCGAGGAGTTAATGTCTTCTTCCATGTATTTCTCCCACTTCTTCCTGGTTTGTACCTACATTGTTTCTTCATATATTTTTAGTTCATTAGGATCAATCAACAATACATAATATAATGAAGGAGATTATCGTTCACAGAGTCCAATTCTCCTGATATTTCTTCTGACACTACTTTCAGGTGTTTGAGGTGCCTTTTTCCATTGTGGTTGTTGTTGTTGTTGTTATGGTTGTTGATCATTATGATTTTTAGGCACCTTTACTTTTTTTGTGATCTCATCAAGAACTGTGTATTAATTATTTTCCTTTTCCTATTTCTTTTATTGCATTTGATCCTTACACAAAACCTTTTCATTGAATATGACATCTCTGCTCCTAATGAGTTTGTGATAAGAACATTTCTTTGATTTCTCCTCAAGATTTGTCCTATTTTTTTATTTATTAATGTGCACAAAGGTTTCAAAACCAAAGGTATTTAAAAATGAGTAGTTTACCTTTTTACCTATCCATGCCTCCTCTGGAATACCACCATCCAAGGAACTTGAAGCACCTATGTTTAGTAGATAAACATCAATATCGACAACATTCTCCCAAAATTTTAATGGAAATCATGCATGCAATTTGATGCACCTTGCATGCTCCATGATTGTCCTATTCATCCTTTCTGACACACCATTTTCCTATGGTGTCCCTTGAACTATTTTCTCTTTGCGAATTCCATGCACTAATAGTAGTTATCAAATTTTTTGTTGCAATATTTACCTCCATTTTGTGATCTGAAACACTTGAACTTATTTCTTATCACATTCTCAACCAAAGCTTTCCATTTCTTGAAAGTATTAAATACATCAGATTTGTTTCAAATACAATAAATCCAAGTTTTCCTAGTTGCATCATCAATAAAATTAACATAGTAGCAAGAGACACTGAGAGATGATACTTGAGCAGGTCCCCATACATTTGTATCCACAAGCTCTAATTTTTCTCTCATATTTTCCTTTCGAACTCTAATAAATCATATTCTCTATTGTTTTCCATAAACACAATTTTCACAGAAGTCCAAATCAACATGCTTCAAACTTGGTAATAAATTTCTTGAGTGAGGAACATGGATCCCTTTCACACTCATGTGCTTGATCCTATGATGCCATAAGTGTTGTATCTACTCCCCTGGATATTAAAGCATTAAAAACATTATAAATACTATTGCATAATTTCAATGTACCAACCTTTTCTCCCTTTGCTATTACCATGGCTCCTTTAGTCGCATTCCAGGTTTTGTCTGTAAAAGTAGTTACATAGCTTTCACCTCTTTCCTGTTGAAATTATATTTTTCTTCAGATATGGAAAACATCTTACCTCTTTTAATAGCCACTGGTTTCTATTATGTTTCTTTATAAAAACCTTACCCATTCCAAGGATTTTAAAGGGTTTATCATCACTTGGACAAAACTACCCAAAATCTCCTTGAACATAGTCATGAAAATGCTTCCTATTAGGTGTGGCATGGAATGAGGTCCTTGAATCTACCACCCAGGGATAAAAAATATTATCTAATGAAAGAATCAAAGCATCTTGCAACACATCACCTATCACATTCACTTCATTATTGTTCTCTTGCTTTTCATCTCCTTCTTATCTCTTCCAAGATTTATAGTATTTCTTTAGGAGTTCTTTCTTCCCACATTTCCAGCACATTATCCCTGATATGTATTTGGCTCTTCCTTTTCTTAACTTAATGTGATTTTCTATACTTCTTCCTCTTTCCATATTTCTTCCCCTAGTCTCTATAGTCAAAGCATTATTATGTCTCATCAGAGCTTTTCCGTTTCATATCCTCGCTAAGGATGGCACCAACAACATCATCAAACTTTAAAGTTATATATTCAAAGACATGATTACTAATACCCATAATCAGGCCATTCCAACTTTCACGAAATGAGCACATAAATAAAAGAGCCCTGACTTCATTATAAAAAATTATCCCTACAGAACTGAGATGACTAGTAATCATGTTTAATTCATTTAAATAATCGGCAACAAATCCACCTTCTAACATCTTCCTATTAAATAGATGCTTCACAGGAAATAATTATTTGAGGTTGAGGGTCTCTCATATAGTTTGGCCAGTTCCATCATTAAACCTTATGTTCTTATTTCCTTTGAAATGTTGAAAGCTACCGACGCTGCCAGAAAAAACCATATTGTTCCTAGTGCCTTTCTGTCGAGAATTTCCCATTTTGCATCTGTCATACTCATCAAATTATTTGATTTTTCACTCAATGGTAGGTATAGACATTTCTGATACAATTAATATTTCACAGCTAGTAGTTTTGGCTGTTAAGTTTCTAGACGCTAAACCTACTATCTTCTGCCATTGCTCCCACTCGGAATTAATTAGGAAGATAATTAGGTTCCACACACAAAAGTCAGTGATCACTATTTTCTCACACCATACCATGATAGTCAAAATGATCATTTACACCCCCCCTAGATGTCTTACCTATTCCAAGGGAGCCTACCGTAGTAATATTATTTTCATGGTTGCCACTTGCACCAATGCTCCAAACTCAAACATGTTTTATCTGTCCCTCACATACTATTAATTCTCTCCATCATGTATGTAGAACCATCCTATTGCAAATATTTGTGCAAAATTTACATGGATTTTCGAGAACCATTTTTTCAGATGGTTGGCAATTCACTCTGTCAACATCAACACCATCTTCAGAAATCGAAGTAGTACCTTGGTTACTCCAACCGTATAGGGATAATTTTAGGTGGCACAATGGGAACCATTATTTTCCCATTGATTTCATCAATCTCCCTGAAATTCAACCTCAACATAATTTTTCATGTTAGGGAAGTATCATACATTGTGACCATTGCATTTTATTTCATTTAGTCAGAGACCCATGCATCCCATCAAACCCCCTTTAAGTAGCTCCTTACATCAGATTCATGATCAACGTATTTTTAAGAGATGTCCTTGAGGGTGAAAGAGGTTATCTTCATGAACTAACAACATGTCAGTTATCTTAAAACTGATGTTAGAGTGAAAATTCCTAGACGGTGGACCAAAAATCCTGACTTAAGTCACTAGGTGACAAGTGACCCTAAAACAATTTTGATGGCTGCTGTCGTTCTAGATCTGCAATACAAATGGAAAATTTGTAGTAAAAGAAAACAAGATCTAAAAAAAATAGTAGCAAAATAATGTATCCATAATAATAACCCAATTGGAAATATAATTTTAAATGAATAAATCCTTATTGAGAACACCTGGTGAAGGCGATCTATAGATTGGTTTGTAATTCCCCCTTTGTGGGATGGGTCCTTTAATATCCTTGATGCTTTAGAAATAAAATTCCCTCTCTCAATCGTGTGAAAATTCCAAAAAAAATGAAGAACTCAAATGGGAGCTCAAGAAAATGATGATAATGTTGACGATGATAATGATAATAGTGAGGAATGAATGACAAATTGTCTTTATATAGCAAAGCATGGAATCAATCTAAAAAATGGAGAAAAAAAAATATTATTGACCAAATTCAGATCTAACTACTTGGAATAATTTATTATATTTATTGCAGAGGAAAAAGGAATTTAAAATGGTTAAGTTCCTTTATT
>APFE031399864.1:4159-17291 GCA_000404065.3 Pinus taeda
ATTATTGTGCCCTTACATTATTATTGTTATGTCAGCTCTGATTATATTATGACCCCTTAGACTCCTATATATAGAAAGGAGGTCTTTTCATTTGTATCATCCAAGAATTGTTCATTTATGTAATGTGAAGGAGGTTGCCCCCTCGTAGAGGCTAAATTCTAAGGCATTAATCTATCTTTTCTATCTTTCCATGAGCTAGTTTCATAACAGAAAACCTATAAAGGTGGTGTGCTGGAAATGCGGAAAGGAAGGGCACTACAAAAGGGATTGTAAATTTAAAGCTCCTGATAAAAGAAAGGGATATGATGATGCTCCTTTTGCAGAGGAAAAAACCACCTCAAATGAAGGTGGGGATGTGTACTTGGCTTCTTCAAGTACACATGTAGATCATGAGGCATGGTTAATTGACTCAGGTGCATCTTTTTACTTCACTACCCATAGAGAGTGGTTCTGTGAGTATGAAAAATATGATGGTGGTGATGTTTTCTTAGAGGATGATAGGAAGGATAGAATCATTGGTCATGGAATAGTAAAGTTGAAGTTGCAAGGTGGAAGGCTTAGAACACTTCCAGGTGTTCTGCACATTCCCGCATTGGCCATAAATCCGATTTCTATAAGCAAGTTGGATGATGCAGGCATAAAAATAATGTTCGAGAAGGATACCAACAAGATGATCTGGGGAGAAATGGTGTTGATGTGGGGATTTCATATTGGAATTTTGTACATGCTGCAAGATAGCACTGTTGTTGATGAGTGCAACAGTTCTGTGGTTCCTGAAAGTGTAGTAGAAAATCTAGTGGTCTCTGGAGAGAAGACCATGTTGTGGCATCAAAAGCTTGGACATATTGGAGAGAAAGGCCTTCAAATACTTCATGGTAAAGGTATGCGTATTATCTCTCTAGATTTTTATTTTTGTGAAAATTGTGTATATGGAAAGAAAAAATGGGTGAGTTTCCCCTCTAGTGGTAAGAGGGTGAAACAGATATTAGAACTTCTACACAGTGACGTGTTTGGACCTGTGAAGGCTCCATCACTGGGTAAGTCTACGTACTATGTATCATTTATAGATGAATTCTCAAGAAATACATGGATATATTTCCTTAAGAAGAAATCTGAAGTCTTTGATAGGTTTAAAGAATTTACGGCTCTTGTGGAAAATTAGACAGAGAAGAAGATAAAGGTACCGAGGACAGATAATGGTGGAGAGTTTTGCAGCAAGGAATTTGAAGAATTCTGTAAGAAGTGTGGTATAGCACGGTAGAAGACTACTCCATATACACCTCAGCAAAATGGAGTTACAGAAAGAATGAACAAGACGTTGATGGAAATGGCAAGAAGCATGCTCAATGGTGTCGGGTTAGGGCAAGAATTCTGGGCAGAGGCGGTGGAAACTGAATGTTACTTGGTCAACAGGTCACCTTCATCAACATTGGAGGATAAGACTCCATAAGAGGTATGGACTAGTAAGAAACCCTCTCTTTCACATTTGAGGGTATTTGGATGTGATGCATATGTACACGTTCCAAAGGAGAAATGAACCAAGTTGGATAGTAAATCTGAAAAGTGCATCTTTATTGGGTATAAGGATGGTTTAAATAGTTATAAGCTTTGGAACCCAATAACAAGGAAGGTTGTGTAAAGCCAAGATGTGGTATTCAGAGAGGTGAAAGATGTTATTAAACATGAAGTTCAACCAAAAGAACCTGAGAAGATAGAGTTTGAGCTGAAGGAGGAAGAATCAGAGTCTACAACAGAGGAGGAATCAAAAGATGAAGAGCCACAAACTCCGGGTGTGAGAAGATCAGTTTGAGAAAGAAGGCAGCCAGAAAGGTATAGTCCATCTACTTTCTATTCAAATTTTGCTTTGTCTATTACTGATGATGATCCTAGAACTATGAAGGAAGCTGTGGATTAAGAGGATGGAAAACTCTAGAAAGAAGCCATGGTTGATGAATGGCATCTTTGCACAAAAATGAGGCTCGCGATCTGGTGGAGTTGCTGGCTGGAAGGAAACCCATTAGTAGCATTTTGGTGTTCAAGAATAAGACAAATGCAGAAGGAAATATGGAGAAATACACAGCTCAGTTGGTAGGAGAAGGTTATTCCCAGGTGTCGGGAATTGATTTTGGTGATATTTTTTCTTCTGTTGCCAAGGTAACTTCTATTAGATTACCTTTATCTATTGCTGCTGCTTTTGATTTTGAGGTAGAACACAGGGATGTGAAGACAACATTTCTTCACGGGGATCTGGAAGAGGGAATATACATGAAGCATCTTGAAGGCTTTGTAGTGAAGGGTAAGAAATAACTGGTATGCAAGTTAAAAAAGTCTTTGTATGGGTTAAAATAGTCACCAAGGATGTGGTATCAGAAATTTGATACATTTATATGGGGACTTGGCTTGACCATAAGCAAAGCAGATCACTGTGTGTATTTTAAATTAATTTGTGACCGTGTTATTTATCTGGTCTTGTATGTGGATGATATGTTGTTGGTTGGAAATGATGAAGAAATTATCCAGGATTTGAAGACTCAATTGTCCTCCAAATTTGACATGAAAGATCTTGGTGCTGCAAACTATATTTTGGGCATGGAAATTAAAAGAGATCGAGCAAAGAGGAAGCTTTGGTTAAACCAAAGAAAGTATGTTGAGACAATACTGCAAAGGTTTAATATGCAAGATAATAAACTGGTGAAGGTTCCTATTCATGTAGGTGTAAGGTTATCTGCTGAACAGTGTCCCAAGACATAAGAAGAGGAAGAGGACATGTCTCGTGTTCCATATGCAAGTGCAGTCGGTAGCTCGATGTATGCAATGGTTTGTACTAGACCAGACATTGCACATACAGTGGGAGTATTGAGCGGGTTTATGTCAAAACCAGGAAAGGAGAATTGGACAACAGTGAAGCGGGTTTTTGGGTATTTACCTGGCACTAGTGATTATGGTTTATGCTACCAAGGAAGACCAGGATTGCACAGAGTGTTGGATATTCATGGCTTTGTTGATGCAGACTGGGCTGGAGATCTGGATCAGAGAAGATCTACAAGTGGGTATCTGTTTAACCTATTTGGAGGTGTAGTGAGTTGGATGAGTAAGAAACAATCTGTAGTGGCATTATCAACTACAGAGGCATAATACATTGCAGCCACTCATGCAAGCAAGGAAGTAGTTTGGTTGCAGAGATTGTGTTCAAATATGGGGTTAGTACAGGGAGTTATAAGGATAGAATTTGATAGCCAAAGTGCATTTTTTTTGGTAATGAACCCTGTATATCATTCAAATACAAAGAACATTGATGTTCAGTATCACGTTGTGAGGGATATGATAGAAGACAAAAAGGTGTTGCTGGTAAAGGTGAACACTTTGAAGAATAATACAGATTCGTTGACAAAATCTGTGAGCTCTGAGAAGTTCTCTTGGTGTAGAGAGACAATGGGCATTTTAGGGTTGGATAAATGACTAAGCTCTCTTGTGGCCCCCTATGGAAAGAAAACAACATGTGAGAGAATGTGAGGTTGTGTTATATTTTTTCCATGACTAGCCCACGTAGTTAACTGGGGGGTTAGAAGGGGGTGAAGCCCCCCCTTCGTTGCACTGATTGTGTAGCGGGGGGCATCACAGGGGGTTTGAGGCGTACCAATAACTCCACTCTATTGGAATTTGAGGTAGCGCCCCAGAAAACTTTGGTTTTTGACCCTATGTTAGGATGGGTAGACCCACCTATGGTTTTGTGCATGATTTTCTCACATGTTTTTGGACGTGATGGTTTTTGGTCCATGGTATTGGATGCGATGGTTTTCAATCCATGGTATTGGATGCTTCGGCATGTATAAATATGTATTATAACATTGAAAAAAAAATAATGAAAATTCAAGTTGGTAGTCCCGGTTTTGGAATCCAGGGGAAAATCTTTGTGTATATGTGTTTATGTGTTATGCTCTCGCATTGTTTATTTTCTGTGTTTTAGAATTCGTATGTAGGTAATTTCTATATAGGGTTAAAACCTAAAACGAGGGAACAGACTAAACTCGTTTTGCGTCGTGCATTTTTAATGAGTTATGCAACGACAAACTCAATAACTTCATCAAATTTTAATGAGTCAAATGAAGGAAACTCAATGTATCTTTTCAGTTTAGTGAGAGAGGAAAAAGAGGTAAAAGAACTGCTCATTCCTTTGTTAATGTTTTAATGAACCTGAAGGAGAGAAAAACTCGAGGATTTTTCGATTTAAGAGCGAGAAATGGTCCCAGAAAAGAAAGTACTTTGGTTTTTGCCGTATATTTTTAACGAGCCCAATGACAAAAACTCAGGATTTTTCAGTTTAATGAGCCAGAAAAGTACCTAAAAGAATGCTCAGGTCATCTTTATAAATGTTTAACGAGCCTAAAGACAAAACTCAAGATTTTTTCAGTTTAATGAGCAAGAAAAAAGCGCCTAAAAAGAATTGCTCAATTGGTCTTTTTCAGTTTAAAGAGCTAGAAAATGATCGAAAAAGAGTTGCTCAGACCATCGTCGTATATGTTTAACGAGCCTAACAATGAAAGGCTCAGGGATGTTTCTATTTTTTAAAGAGAAATAAAATATCCCAAAAAGTGCTCTAATCATCTTTTTAGTAGTTTAACGAGCCCAAAGAAGGAGACTCAAGGTTTTTTGGATTAACAAGCAAGAAAAATACCATAAAAAGAATGCTCGATCTTCTTCATGGTATTTTAATGAGCCTGAAGAAGGAGACTTAAGGATTTTTTAGATTAACGAGGAAGAAAAATACCATAAAAAGAATGCTCAATCCTTCCTGATCTCATGGTTGACAATAGAAGTGTCTATGCCATGCATTTCCTCATAAGACCAAGGGAAAACATCAGAGAAATCCTTAACAAGGTAGGTGAAGCTCACAATTTCCTCAGGATTGCGATTGGCTTCAATATTTATGTTTTCCATGATGCTTGTCATGATAGAAATATCAATGAGAAATGTTTTTAAAATATTTCCCTTGTTTCCTTCTGAGTCCAAAGGTTGGATAGTCGTATGTGGTGAGGAAACAATTTCATGTGTGTGAGGTGATAGGATTTTAAGGGGCATCATGTCCGAATCAGATATTGAAACATGATGGTGCGTGTCCTCCCAAGGTCACTATTCTAAACTCATGATCTCTCTAATAGCTTCGTGCATAGGTAGGACTCGATTGAGTGGATCAAAAGAAGGAGTGGTTATGGGAGGGGCAGTGGTATAGTTGGTCGAAACCAAAGTGACCGGAGATTCAGATGCAATTTGAATGGCTTCACAGGCCAATTCAGCTGGTGGCAGCAGCATTTTTTCTCCGAAAGTGTCAATGTCTGAAGGAGTCGATAGGATCCATGGATCGATCTATTCATGAGGAATAGATGAAAGTATATTGACTATATGTGAAACCTTCGGTGGCTAAAGAGGGAAATAACCCATGAGGGAAGAAACCTTTAGTAGATCGATACCTATACTCACATAAGAGTCAAGTACACCACCCACTAAGGGTACAGAGCTGCTAGGTAATGAAGAGTAATCTGGGGTACAAAAGGACAATTGGTCTATTGTGACTATCTTTCCATCGAAGGGAAAGAGGATGATATGGAAGACCAAAGACACGATGGCCTTCATAGAATAACTCCAAGTGTAGCCCAAAACCATATTATAGTCGAGTTTATGATTCACGACTTCAATATCTACCATTAGCATTTTCCCACTCAAGGTGATGGGATAGCTAGCTAGGTAACCTTTTTGGATGAAAGTGTGGCCATCAAAAGCTTCAAGGGAATTCAACGACGAGGTTAGGGTTGAAGAACCCAGAGCAAGCCAACATGAAGCTGACATGATGCAGGTAGAAGCGTCTTCGTCGATGATAGTTCTGTGTATACCTTTACCTTTCAAATTTATATGCACCTGAAATGGAAGCTGTTGAGAAAGGGGAGGTTTACACTTGTCCATATCAAAAATAGCAAGCATGGAATCCTTTGGGTCGATACCACGAATAGCTAAAAGCAAAGCTTTCCTTTGTGTTGGGCATGTTTGTAATACTTCGAGCGTCGACATAGCCTACAACATTTGCGCCAAATCTTCTACAATGTTGTAGTTTTCGGTGGAACGTGCAGATGTATTGTGCATTGTGCATCGAAGTGCCCCTTTTGGAGGTCAAATTACAAGGTCCGCAACTAGCTTTTTGATATGCAAATCATTGGCAGTGATGGGTTTGGACTTGAGGAAGGTTTCGATGCATGAGTGATAGGAGTTCCATAAGATTTGGCTCTTGTTTGTAGCTCTACTATTTCAAATGTGTAAACGGTAGAAGATCCTTCACTAGTTGAAGGATGTTGTGAACCATTGTTGCCCCCTTGTGGCAGTTGTAGTTAGTTTGCAATAAGGTTTTGCTACTTCTAAGTGGGGAGAGGATTATATAGGACAACAGTGGTCCTACCAGTATCCTTTTGAGCATTGTATTTTGTGCACTCCTCAAGACACGGACAATGATAGGTCATGTGGTCTTCAACACAGATTTTGTAAGGAAACGTGGCAGGTTTATCCTTTTCCTCGTTAGGAGGCACAACAACCTTCTGTTTTGTGTTTTGCTGCTTTATTGACTACTCTTCAGAAGGAGTGGTCTTTTTCTTATTATTATTTTTCTTACCACCGAGATTTTGTGTAGATTGCACATAGTTTATCTCATTGGTAGGAGGAGCAGTTGATTTGGTAGTAGGGGAATTATTGGGGTTGCCAGGGGCATTAGGGATTATGTCGTAAAGAGTGCCAGACTATGAATATATCAGATCTATGTGTTGGGCATGGCATATGGCTTGGTCTTCTATGACTGCACCACCTAGAGCAACATCTCTAGCGATTTGCGGGAGTAAGGACCTGTAGAACCAGTCCATTAAGAGAAGTTCTGGGAGGGGAGCTTTGACTAACCTCCACCTACATCTCCATTAATGTATATGATCAGAGATGTGGGTGGCGATATCCTAATGAAATGAAGTAAGGAGCTCTATCCCAGTCTCATAGCGGATCGGTAGCTGGAAGTGCTTTAGGAATTCCATCGCTAAAGCATCGAAGGTGTTTACTGATGCACATGGTAACTCAATATACCATTTAGTTGCATTGCCAGTGATGGTGCGGGGAAAAAGATGTAACCGAACACTATTATCCACCATGGAGTTAGAAACACTCCAAAGATGTTAGGTGGTGACATGGATACTTAGATCCTCCCCTTGCTTTCCATCAAACTTAGGGATGTCCGTTGGTATCTCATGCGGGATCGACGACAATTGTAAGTTATGATAGATGGGGTCACTTGTTAGTTTATATAAGTCAGGTATATCCAAAGTTTCCAAAAAGGGCAAAGAGTTGGTTGCCCATGACTCAGACCATGGTGATGACGAATGACTTGAGGAGCTTTGTGCTCCTCCCATCATTTGGCTCCCAATATTGTAAAAGGGTTGTGTGGTGTAGCAGTTGCTTTGAGGTATGGTGTTATAGAGTGGATTTCCATGAGGATTTTGATATTGGGGTATAGAATTGGCCCCAGGATAAGTGGTGCCCCCTTGAATCATTTGAATATGTGAGTAGGGTTCCCCCATGGATTGGTTGGGAACCCCTTGAGGATTCTAGCCCGGCACAAAAGTAACCATTTGTCCTTGATTGACTGAGGGAATTCTCATGTCAATTAGTGACTGACCATGCACACCTGAGAATGGAGGGGGAATTGTTACATTCCCTACTTGCATGTGCATATTGGGAACCCCCCAGCTATATAGATCTAGGGGTTTGAACTATACAATGGCATCTAACCATGTTGTTGGTAGATGAGAAGCACACCCATAGTGCCACATTGAGTGTTATAGAGAGCGTTGTATGTGGCAATCGTTGAAGGTATGCAGTTTGACACTAAAGGGGTGGAACTTGGCATCGGTTGGGTTCCACTCATAGATGGTGTCATGTGAGTGGTTGTACCTAGGACAAATGGGATAGTAGGGTTCACCATCAATGGTGTTGTGAAGATTTTCAACTGGGGAAGTGGTGGAGGACCGAAAGTGTCCACAAAGTTCCACAACCTGTTAGACGTCGACGGGATAGATGGAAATGTTCTAACTACCAAAGCACGAAGTACAGGTACCACGGGATCCAAGACAAGTTCCAACAGATTCATGAGCGAAGGGTTAAAGGGAGGAAGGAATCCTTCAGTAAATAAATCCTACGACAATCTTGAGTCATTGGTTGTCCAAACAGATCCCGTGTGAGATCTAGGATACTGATCCCTCGAAGATGGGGAATCCGATTCAATGGAACTCATTGGATCCTCCAAAATGAGTGGAGGAAGGCCTAACAATCGTATAGAGTGATGATGAGGGTCGGATGTAGCCATGGTGACCATTACTTTTTATCAAAAAAATTTTATCATGATATTCGTTAAAGTCTCAAATTATAGCACGCAGGTACCTAAAAAATATAAAAAATACACTAAATTGATCAATCAATAAACAAAGGGAAATGATCTTGTCTGATAAGCACCGATCACTGGAGATGAAACCCAGTATCTCAATGAATAACAGAGAAGGTTGGCCAGATGTATAGTTATGGTTACTCTAGAGCTTCGTCTGAACCTCAGATTGAGGGGCCAAGTACTCTTGTGAAGATGAGCACCCTCCCAAAAACTGAAGACAGAGTAGGTTCATCTGTGTTAGGTACCAGGATATCCCATTCCAGTCACCTTGTTTAAGTCCCTATAAGTTTGGTGACTAAAGATACCTTAGATCACAGACACCACTGGGGGGGACATAGTCGTAGTCAGCAGGATACCTGAGTCCCCGACTCAGCTCCAAAATCCCCCAAGGGATCCCCAATACACATAATACCCAAAGGATTTGTAAGAGAAGGCTGGATACCTTTACTTACAGTCTGATCTTGTCTCATATTTAGCTCCGCTTTTACTGGAGTGGTCCCGGTAGTATGAGTGCAGAAGGAATTTTCTCTCTTTTAATGACACTAGTTTGGTGTTCGATCTTGGGCATTTTTACTCACTCTGCTTATCCCAAGATCCTAGCCTAGCTAATGTTTGTTTTCTCAATAAAGAGTTATTGATTTCTTTTAGGTAAATTTTTATGTGTACTTGATTATTGTCTTTGGTAGGGGAGTTGACGTATGAAATGTGATGAGACTTTGACTCAATAAATCATGCAAAAACAATGCTTTAAATTTTTTTCAATTCGATGAAAACAAGTTATATTCTACAAGTAAGAGTTTTTCAGATATTCATATTATTTCCATGCATTTCAGTCATTTAACACATGCATAAACAAAGAGCTTCTTTCCAATGTTTCTTAACAACTACTTGAAACCAAGACAGAGAATATTTTAACCAGCTAATTAGAAGCATGAATAAAAAATGTGAGTTTTTCTTTCATAAAAATGCTTTTAAGAAAGAAAAAAAATGATTTCCTAATAAAAAAATTTCAAGACACCTATTTTGCTAGCAACATGCAATTACAGATCTTCATTCAGTCCATGAGAAGGCTTCCTATCCCTTTTGGCTTTCAGACACTACTAAAAATCAAGGTATTGGGAGATTAATGCTCTGTAATAGTGGCTACAGAGAGTTAGTAGGCCCACTAACACTCCCTGTGAATAGACACAATGCTTTATAAAGCTCTGAGTAGCCTTCTAACCTGTGTTGGTGTAGGAAACCAATCAAATAAAGGGATTTCAAGATCAGATTCAGAGGTGAATACTTGTAGGCAAGATGCAGCAAGATCGTTGGTGGGTCAGAAAGGGATTGCAGAAGTATAGGGATCTCTTAGAATGCGGAGAAAACAGAGAAGAGTCTGGGTAAATCAGGAACTAGATGTATAGTCCCCAGTGGAGTCGCCAATTCTACTATAGGGTAAAATGCACGGGGTATGGAGAATGTAAATACCCTCAAAGGTCTTCCTAGGACCTTCGATAGACTGTAAGATTATTTGCAACTGCACAAAGTTACATGCATGCTCATAGACAATAACTAAATATCAAAGCATTAGAAGTAGATTACCTCAAGTCTTTGTGTAGATTTGTTTGGAGATCACAATGCAGCCAAATGGAACTCCCTCAAAGCTGGCTTCAAAGTCAAGTCCTGCACATAGAAGAGACAAGCGTAATCACATCATACAACTCTAATAACTAATACATCAATATATAAAAGAACATCTAATTGCATACAACTAAGCTACTCATGCTAATATGCATTGATCAAACAATTAAATGAATGATAGTATCAACACCATGAGTAGATAGTACAACTGCAGTTCTATATTAGTGTTGGAAGAGTGATTACAACCATATATTGTATCAGCCTTCCTTTACCCCTCCAACTTCTCTCTCTCTCTCCCTTCTTGCTCACTTCTTATGATATGAGTCAATGCTCAACAATCAAGTATGCTATCCTTTCAAATGCTCTGAGATCTTTCACAATAACCCTCACTTTGCTTATATAGCAATTGAGTTAGGGTTGCTAAGCTCCTGGCTTGAGTTCACTAGGGTAAAAGTAATGAACTTGCCCTGCTTTTTAGCTCTTTCCCATTTGCCTCCTTTTTTTATATTAGAAATTCTCCAAATATCTCAAATTTGGATGTTTTCGTGCTTTTCTTGAGTAATTTTGTGACAAATATCTAGATATTTGTGACTTAATTTGTTCCTTTGAGCCTTGGAACTTCACCATGTTTCACTAACGTTGTTCCCATACTAGAAACATGCTTTACTAGGGTCACTAACGCACCTCCAGGCTTGGTAACAAGCTTTATAAAGCAATTTCTTAGTGCACAGCCAGTGTTAGTGTGGAATCAAGGCCTGCGATTGTGGTCTTTGTTTCAACTATCATGTCTTTCCCCTCTGAGTTTATGAGGAGGTCAATTTGTTGTATAACATATCCCCTATTTCAATGCGTGATAGATGGTATGGCTCTGCATTCAACCTTCCTGGCTTCAAAATCACCCCAAAATCATATTGCTAAAATAGCAACAACCATCTACATATTCCCCCCCCCAACACAGGCTAATTGACTAAATATTTCAATGAAAAATGGTCTATGTACATCTTGAAATGTTTGCCTAGTAGGTAATGTTTGAACTTCTAGAGCACCTACACCATAGCCAAGTCTTTGCGCTCTGTCATTGAGTAATTATTTTCAACTTTAGCCAACTTCCTGGTCGCAAATGCTATAGGGTGATCTAATTCTCCTTCACCGACTTGTGTTAGCACACATGAGGCATCTACATGCACATGGAAATCCTTCTTCTAATCCGGGAAGACTAGGATCGACGCGGTCACCATTTTCTCCTTCGGTACATCCAGGCTGTGCTGACATTCTTCATCCCAACATAATGTAACATCTTTCTTCAGTAACTTTTCCATAGGAGTGGTAATATGAGCATAACTTTTGATGAACTTCCGATAATATCCAATATGGCCCAATGTAGCATGCAACTATTTAACACTCCTTGGTTCCTCCAAATTAATTATTACCATGATATTAGTAGGGTCCACCATGAGTCCTTGCCTACATACCACATAACCTAGCAAGATCCCAAAAGGGACACAAAACAAGCATTTCTTTAGGTTTAGCACAATCTAATACCTTTGGCATGTATCCAACATTAAGCACAGACTGTCTACATGGTGCTTAACTAGCCCAAACACTATCCATTCATCAAAATAGACCTCCAATAACTTGTGAATGAATTCCTTGAACGTCTCGATGACCATGAGCGAAAATATCGTTGATGCATTCTTAAGTTCGAAAGGCATCATTGTATACTGGAAACACCCGCATTCTGTCGTGAAGGTGGTCTTACTCCTATCTTCTAGTGTGATATTTATCTGATGGTATCCAGAGAACCCATTAGTGAATGAATAGGCCTCTAGCCTGCCAACATTATCCAGTACTTCATCTGTGAACAGTGTTGGAAAAGGATCACTAATGCAGGCATCGTTGAACTTCCTGAGATCTACACAAATCCTTATTTCATGCTTCTGCTTCTTTTCTTGAATGACCATTGGACTCACCCAATCAGATTCCTCCCCAGGTTCAATAATACCAGCGCTGGGTCCCTACAATACTAGTGATTACCCCATTACTATTGTAATTGCACCTATTATTAATATTGTTGTGCCCCTATTATCCCCATATTGTTATTACTGTGCCCCATAGAATCCCTCTATTTTTATTTTTGTGGCTTTATATTATTATTGTTAGGTCGGCTGGGTTATATTGTGACTCCTTCGACTCCTATATATAGAAAGGAGGTTTTGTCATTTGTATCATCCAAGAATTGTTCATTTATGTAATGTAAAGGAGGTTTCTGCCTCGAAGAGACTGAATTTTAAGGCGTTGATGTATCTTTTCTACCTTTTTCTTGAGTTGGTTTCATAACATTTGGTATCAGAGCTTTGAATTCTAGGGTTTCGCTGCTCCAAACAGGTCATCATGGAATTTTTTCTATAACGTTTTTTCTACAATGTTTCAGAAGCTAAAAAAAAACCCCAATTGAGAAGACATCACGCTGAAGCTCGGGTCCAAATTTCAGAGCTTTTCACACTATATTTGAGGAGATATGATATGAGGAATTTGGTCTTTTTGCAGACTCCTGAATTAGATTCCAAACAGGTGACCTCGGGAAAATCGTCATAACTTTCTCTCTGAGCATTGGATTGAAATTTTGTAAGAAGGTATAGAAAGAGGACGGACTGTAGTTTCTTGTATATATTTTTTAGAGCAAAAGGTCAAAACAGTGTCTCGTGGCACGTCGTACAAGTTCTCTCTACTGAACTAGTTTATAATCAAGTCACTATGGGAGATTTCGCATAACTCTTCCTTGGAGAATCCAATTTGGATAAGACTAGTGGCATTGGAAAGAGGACACAGAGGGCTACTACAGATCACAATTTCAGAACTGGATAATTTGAATGTACAGAGATACATCAGAGGCAATATCAAGCTCCTACAAAGTGAAAAAAGGTGTGTAGATTCTTTTAAATTTTTGCTTAAGATTGGTTTCAAAAATTAGTTTGAAGGAATTAAAAGGGCATAGTAAAGCATTATTATTGGTAATTGATGCCCCGAGGAAAGAAAATGCAAACA
>APFE031399864.1:17452-80314 GCA_000404065.3 Pinus taeda
TTTTCTCTACAAGAAATGGTCACTAATGGTGAAAGGGTAGTAAGGAAACTCATGATGAGAACAAAAAAAATATTAATCATGATTCCATAGACTCTAATGTTGGATCGAAGACCCACCATATTCCAAAAATCGATATGAGGAAGTTTGATGGCAAGGATCCTGCAACATGGATATTACAGATGGAGCAATTTTTCGATCTCAATAATGTGCCAAACACACAAAAGGTACGTATTGCAACTTTATATTTGTAACCAAATCAGTTTGTATGGTATCAATGGCTTTCTCTCGTAAACAATTTATCACTTGGGCAATTTTTACGGAAGAATTGATAGCACATTATGAGGATACAAAAAGCAACACTTTTTTTAGCCAATTGATAAGTCTCAAACAAAGGGTTCAATAATGGAGCACATTGAGGAGTTCCAAAAATTGAACATAAGGGTAAAAAATATTCCAGAGGAGCATAGGATTGATGTGTTCATAGGGACTTTAAAGGATAATATCCAACATGATGTTCGCCTGTGGGAACCTGATTCATTAGAGAGGGCATTCAGGTTAGCAAGAAAAATGGAAAGCAAAATTATGGAAACCAAGAAGCATACCACTCACAACTATAAAGATGGAAGTGTTGTTGCCCCTAGTCTTCCACAAGCTATAAGGTTGACACCACAACAATTGGAAGAAAAAAGAGCAAAAGGGCTTTGTTACAGTGGTGATAGCAAATACACTAAAGGTCATAAGTGTGCTGAGAAGAAATTATTCTACATAGATTGTGAAGAGGAAGAAGAAAAGGAGCAAGAAGGCTCAAAAGAAGAGGATATACTCCAAGAACACAGCTTAGATAAAGAAGAAATGAATTCGACCATGTCTTGCAATGCATTGGTGGGAATTACCACTCCTCAAACCATCAAGATAGAAGGAAAAATCAAGAAGAAAAAGGTAATAGTGCTGATTGATTCAGGAAGTACCCACAATTTTATTTATTGTAAGGTAGCAAAAGAATTGAATTGATTCTTATATCCAGCACCAGAGTGTCAAGTGATGGTTGGAAATGGAGGAACAATAAATGGCTCTGGAAAGTGCCATAATATCAAGCTATCCATGGGAGAATATGTATTGACTAGTCCAATGCTTTCCATTCCAATGGGAGGTGTTGATGTTGTACTAGGAGTCCAATGGCTACAATCCTTGGGTACAATAGCTTTTAATTTTCAAGAATTTTTCATCAAATTTTCTACGGAAGGAAATGAAGTTGAATTAAGGGGTATTGCAGGGAAACCAGGAAAGATAATCAGCTTTAATGGTATGAAAAAACTTCTAAAAAAGCAACAAAGAGGTGTAATTGCACAATTATGTTCTCTAGATGTTTCCACATCGGAATCATCTATTTCTCTAGATCTCAAAAAAGTCTTGGACAATCATTCCAAGGTATTTGAGACTCCCAAAGGTCTTCCACCTATGCGTGATCATGATCATGCTATTCATCTGATTCCAGGAAGTGTTCCCCCAAACATCAGGCCGTACAGATATCCCTATGTCCAAAAGAGTGAAATTGAACGTATGGTTGCAGAAATGCTAGAGGCTGGTATAATTCAACCGAGTCAATGTTCTTTCTCTGCTCCAGTAGTATTGGTGCACAAGAAGGATGGATCATGGCGCATGTGTCCGGATTATAGGGAGCTCAACAAGCTCACAAAGATAAGTTTCCCATTCCTATCATTGATGAATTACTAGATGAATTGCATGGATCAATTTACTTCACCCAGTTGGATCTTCGTTCAGGATATCATCAAATCAGAATGAAGACTGAAGACATTCCAAAAACAACATTTAGAACTCATGAGGGTCATTATGAATTTTTGGTCATGCCTTTTGGCCTTACCAATGCACCTTCTACATTTCAAGGTTTGATGAATTCCATTTTCAAACCCTTCCTTAGAAAATTTGTTTTAGTGTTTTTTGATGATATACTAATCTACAATAAGTCTTGGAAGGATTGTTGAACATGTTGACAGGGTGCTACAACTATTGGAGGAGAAACAATTATATGCAAAAAGATCCAAATGTTTCTTTGGATTCCAAGAGGTGGAATATCTGGGTCATATTGTATCTCATGAAGGAGTTAAGGTAGACCCTAGCAAAATAAAGCCATTAAGGAATGGAGAATCCCCACATCCATAAAGCATCTGCGAGGATTTCTCGGGTGACAGGGTATTATCGCAATTTTGTTAAGAATTATGGGAGAATAGCAGCACCTCTAACAACATTATTGAAGAAAGAATGCATTTTCAATGGAAACTTCCAGAAGCAACAAAGGCCTTTGAACATCTTAAAGAGGTCATGTGCCAAGCCCGGTCTAGCTACACCAGACTTCAAAAAAAAACCTTTAATTGTGGAATGTGAATGCTTGAAGGAAATGGAATTGGTGCTGTTTTAATGCAAGATGAAAGACCCATTTTTTTTGAAAGTCGTCCAATCAAAGGGAAAGTTTTTACACAAAGCTATTTATGAGAAGGAAATGTTGGCAATACTCCATGCACTTAAGAAATGGCGACCCTACCTAATGGGAAGACACTTCAAGGTAAAAACGGATCATGATAGCCTTAAATACTTTTTAGAACAAAGATTATCCTCTGAAGAGCAACAAAAGTGGGTCACAAAGATGTTGGGTTATGACTTTGAAATCATCTACAAAAAAGGGAAGCAAAATGTGGTGGCAGATGCACTCTCAAGAAAGGATGAGGATGTGGAAGCATTGTTGTGTGCCATTTCTATTATCCACCAGATTGGATAAATGAAGCAAGGGAGGAATGGAAGAATGACGAAGAACTGTGGGCACTTATTCGAAAGCTACAACAAGATTCCAGTACGTCTGATACATTTAGCTGGAAAAATGATTCGTTATGGTACAAAGATCGCTTATACCTCTGCAAGAATTCCCAGCTAAAACAAAAGATTCTTATGGAATTGCACACTTCTCCCTTAGGAGGGCACTCAGGATTTTTAAAAACTTACCACAGGGTTAAGAAGGAATTTTTTTGGGATGGCCTTAAATCACATATTCAAAAGTTTTTGGCGGAATGTTTGGTTTGCCAACAAAATAAAGTTGAAACAATTAAGACACCGGGTCTATTACAACCTTTATCCATTCCAAGCCAACGTTGGGAGGAGGTTTCAATGGATTTTATCACAGGTTTACCCAAGTTGGAGGGAAAGAGTGTCATCATGGTGGTAGTTGACAGACTTAACAAGTATGCACACTTTTGTGCATTATCACATCCATTTAAAGCCAGTACAGTTTCTACTGCATTTATGGAAACAATTCAAAAGCTACATGGAAACCCAAAGATTATTGTAAAGTGACAGAGATCCCATTTTCACTGGAAATTTTTGGACAGAACTATTTTCTTGTCTTGGTACTCAGTTAGCTCATAGCTTCATCTTATCATCCCATCTGATGGGGCAAACTGAATAGTAACAAATGTTTGGAAGGATATCTTCGTTGCTTTGTATCTGATAAACAGACACAATGGGTCAAATGGTTGCCTCTGGCTGAATGGTGGTATAACACTTCCTTCCATACAGCAACAAAATGACCCCATTTATGGCACTTTATGGGTATCAACCACCATCCATCACATCATATTTAAGAGAAAATTCTAAGGTTCAAGCAGTGGAACATCACATCGAACATCAACAACAAGTCCTCCAACTCTTAAAGGATAAACTCGTGTTGGCACAGAATAGAATGAAACAACAGGCAGATCAACATCGCAGTGAAATAATTTTTGATGTAGGTGATTGGGTATTCCTACGGCTACAACCATATAAGCAAATGTCCCTCAAGCAAGCTAAGAAGGATAATAAATTATCACCAAAGTATTATGGTGCGTACAAGGTGTTGCAAAAGATTAGTACTATGGCATACAAATTGGAGCTTCCTGCAGCTTCTCGATTGCACCCAGTTTTCCATGTTTCATGTTTAAAGAAGGTTATAGGCGACAAGCTCCCAGTTCAAACAATATTGGCAGAACTTGATGAGGAAGGAAAAATTATATTGAAACTGGAAGTAGTCATAGAAACAAGAACTCAACAGCTACGAAATCGATCAATTTCGGAGTATCTTATCAAGTGGAAGAACTTATCCGCTGAAGATTCCACATGGGAGGATAAAAATTTTATACAGAAGCATCCAGAACTACTCAAGTGTTGAGGACAACAATTTTTTGAAGGAGAGGGGCATGTTGGGTCCCTATAATACGAGTGATTACCCCATTAATATTGTAGTTGCATCCCTTATTAATATTGATGTGCCCCTATTATCCCCTTATTTTTATTACTGTGCCCCATAAAATCCCTCTATTGTTATTTTTGTGGCTTTGTATTATTATTGTTAGGTCGGCTGGGTTATATTGTGACTCGTTAGACTCCTATATATAGAAAGGAGGTTTGTCATTTGAATCATGCAAGAATTGTTCATTTATGTAATGTAAAGGAGGTTGCCCCCTCGAAGAGGCTGAATTCTAAGGCGTTGATCTATCTTTTCTATCTTTTCTTGAGCTGGTTTCATAACATAGAATCTAAACAATCCCAAAAAGAATGGAATCCCTAGATCTCAAGGCCCAAAAACCTATTTTTGACTACCTGCACAGTTTCCTAGTCAATTTTTGCGCATACGCAGAAGTTTCCAATTCGAATATGCACAAAAGTGCCCTATCTTACACTGTGGCCTATGCATATGACTCAATGTAAGTGAAAAATAAAAAGTAAAATATAGAAGCTTTGTTAGTCGAATCTTTCTCAACTAATAGCTTCGAGTTGATGCTTACTCAAGCTTGATCCCTCCCATCATGGAGCTAGTTCCCTCCCTTTGTGGATCCCCTATCCCACCATTTGTGGATCTCATCCCTTAGGAAAAGGATCCTAGACCTCCTCTTATTGACCTATAAATCAAACACATGCCAGAGGATTGGGGAGGACCATTGAAGGTAGGCTTATGCTACAGAAATAGGGCTAGAAGGCTTTTCATCCAAGGAGAAGGTTGGAGGTCGTGGGAAGAGGCTTGTAACATCAAGACATTGAGGTTGTAAGTTTGTTCTTCTTTTTTATTCAATAAAAAGCAATTGTTCTTTCTTGATAATATTTATTATCATATCATTTGTGAGATATTTCCTTGATCACTCACACAAGTTATGATTGGTTATTGATTCAATTTATTATGTATGCGGAGTTAAGTGTTTAATTTATCTTTAATTCTATATGCTTGATGCTTTGATCCTTTGTGTGTTTCTGCCTATGCAAATCTCCTTTGAAACATCATGGAGAAGTTGTGGAAAGCACTGGAATGGTCTCTAAAGCATCAAGGAGAAGCCGACTGTGGAAGGCACTAAAAGAACTTCAACAGTCACTTCGTTAAATCGGTAAGTGATCCCTCACATATTAATTGTTTCAACCAATCATAAGCTAAGGAAAGGTAGCCATTCTTTTCTTGTTTGTTACTGGATTTCATTTGAGATCTAGGAAGATTCATCTTGTCTGCAAGAAGGATTAGTTCACCTATCAAATTGGCCACCATGTTGGGGAACGTCTCATTCTGCATCATCTCCTTGTTTTGATTTTAGATCCTTTTATCATAGCTCTCTCTAAGTGTCTGAAAAATATTAAAAGTCTGGATTTTATTATTTGTTTGGATTGTTTTTATTTTTTCCTAAATTTTCCCGAGGTGCACACTTTATCTTTAGTTACAGAGCGTACTTCTATGCACTTACTTTTTAGCAACAATGTGTATATGCACTGAATCATATTGATTGCATGCGCACATGCGATTTTGTTTTGAAAATTTTAAGCTTTCCCATTGTTGAGTCCATGAAATTTTGATTGTTGTGTTTATTTAGGCTTATTTACCTTCTGGAAATGTCCTCTTTATTTTGATTTGATGTTTTGGGTTATCTTTTTGAAGAATTCTTTACTTTTGCAAATTAGGTTCAAGGTCTGATCTGGTGAATTGCTAATTAATCAGAAGAAGGATCAGTTATTGCTGAGATAGTTTGAGCATGTCCTTTTTTATGTCAAAAGATTAGATTAAGTACTTTGTTTTCATAATTGCAAAGAATCATTAATAATAAGAAAATTTAGGTTTTTTCAATGCAACACTTGTGCTTAGGAGTTTGTTGATTTGTCAAAGTGAATATTGATTATTTCTCTCTATGAGACAACACAATCTTATGCTTATAGTGATTTGTAACTCGTTACATAAAATTTAAATTATGGCTTATGTTTGTCGAAGGAAGAATTCATTGTTTGTTTTTTAGTATGTAAGAAGTTGTTAAGATCAAAATTTTGCTTCTTGTAACTTAGATTTTGAGGAATTTAGGTTGCATTTTTTGAAAAGAGCTAAGAATCGTGTATTCCAAATTCCCTTTGATTTGTATCATCAAAATGATTCATTGATTCTTATATTTTTGAAAAGTTAATGAAACCTCTTCCCTTATTTTAGCTACAATTCATCAAAATGAAAAGTTTACAATATCACATTCGATTGCATTAAAGTTTTGAGTCAAGTCATAACACCATCAATTTCACATCCATTACCCTTCGAGTAAGTAACAACTTTTAAAAACAACGCTAATAAAATCAATTTAGAATTTTTTTAATATTTTAGGGCTCTTTTCCACCTACATTAGATCAAGTTGTAGGGATTTCGAATAGGGAAGGGATTTAACTTTCCAAAGCTACAAATAAAAATTAGAATCTTGTGACATGGAGTAAGTCCATTTACTGCAATTTGGCTCTGGGAAGATCCCCTTACAAAGGAGTTAAGCATGAGATCATGTCGGACCTAGTGGAGTGATCAACCCCACTTCATTGGTTATGGTAGATTGATTTACATGTATTAAAAATGGCGTTGAAAGGTACTTGGAGTCACTTGGAAGTAAACCTCATATTAACCATGTTCAGGAAATTTCAAGGGGATTGAGATTTGTTACTCTGCCCTTGTGTGTACGTCTGATTTGCAACTGTCCCCCCAAGTTAAATTGTTTTAAGTGGTAACCTTAGAGAGCATAATCATAGGGCTATTACCGAAGGTGAAAATGGAGGGGAAGTCTCCGTTGTACCTAGAAAAAACGTTGGCTATACTCACTTGGACCTTTTTGGAGGGTATTTTTCACTCGAGATGACATAAATGAAGATTACTTGCACCAGATTGTGTACATGAAGTAGGTTGTCAACGTAACTAGTTCCACTTGATCTATCTTTAGTCGCTTTTCACATTGATATCTATGCCATTGGATTTCATCACCAACCAATGATTTTACTATGAAAAAATTCTTTGCATGGTTTGCTTCCTTAGATTTACTAGCACATGTTATTTGCTTGTTTTTACTTTTTAAAGACCTTAGGTGTGGATTATAATTTTGAATTGTTAATATTGGTAATAAATTTATCTAAGTTGAATATGATGACAACAATGTTAGAAGTTACCAATAAAGAACCACCTTTAAACGAGAATCCTAGTCCTTTTCCTAGCTTTGCAAATGTCGATCCTCCTTATATGGCTACATTGTCACTTCCTAGATTCACAATAGGTTTACCAATGTGTTTGTTTTCAACTTATTTGATCGCAAATACCCAAACAGTTCCACCTCAACCGATTTCACCATCTCAACATCACTAACCTCATGTTGACCCTTTACCTTCTTCACCCAAAATGTCCTCCTCTCTTTCTTCTTCTTAGCTTGGTAAAAGCCTTGATGCTAGTAACCAGGTGACTAAGAAGAAGAAGAAAGGGAAGAAGAAGAAGAATCAAGATAAGAGCGAATTCAACCAACAACCATGGATATAAGTATTGGTAATGTTGAGGAAACTTCCAACATGCATCGCAAGCCCAAATACCCTTGCAAGCTTTGTAAGGGTGACCACTTCCTTATCAATTGTCCTGGTATTCCAAAGGTCTTGGAAGTATGATCAGAAAATTCTTATCAACTTACTGTTGATCCATCGACCAATCATTGTGAGGTTCACAAGAAAAAGGGTAAAGTTAGGTTTCCTTGTAGGTTATGCAAAGGGATTCAGCATAGTCACCTTTGCCCTCACATGGATGAAGCCTCAAAATTGTTGGAAAAACTTACTGTTTCACAACAACAACTTCCAATTGGTTACGGTAAAATTTCTCCCAACCTACCGTCAGTTGATGAACTGATTGATCTAATTCCAAGTATAGTCATTCCCACTCTTCATTTGGAGAGTGAAAAAAATATCACTCAGGTTGATGAGCCATAGGTTGATCAAGTGGTTGAATCGATTCCAACTTTGGTCTATCCCACTCTCCCTTGAGAGAGTGAAATTAATAATGCTCAGGTTCTTCTTGCTACCTCAAATTCTTCTACACATGGGGGAATTTCATTTGTTTCCAATGACCACCCTCCAAGTAGTGAGGTTATTTCCTTTGATTGGAGTAGACTGAAAGGATGTCGTCTTCCTTCTTTCACCCCTTTCCAATTCATTGTGAAAGTGTAGGGTAAGAATGTGCGGTGCACAAATGTAGATGAAGGTGATTCTATCAGTATTCTATCCTCATATGTTTGGCAAGCTTTGGGTTCCCCTCAATTTGTGCCCGTTACACAAACTCTTTCGGCTTTTAACAGAATCATCAATGAACCTTTAGGTATCCTTCCTAAGTTACCTATTACTTTGGAAGGAAAGACTGTCTGTATTGATCTTATGGTAGTCTAAGGCCCCTTAGATTTAAATTTTCTCCTTGAATGAAATTATGTCTGTGCTATGAAAGTTATCGTGTCCACACTCTTTCGACTGATGTCTTTTCCTCACAATGGAAACATTGTGACGATTGACCAACTTTCGTTCATTGGTCTTAATTCGACTACCAGCCATCTGACATCCCTTATTGTTCCTTATATGCGAGTGGTACCTACCCCACCACAGGTTAATTATGTGGCAACCAGTGCCATGTTTTCAATTATAAATGCAAGCAAGCCTCTCATTGTTTGCTCGACTTCTAATGAGTTAGATCTGGTAATTGACATAGTGAACCCTATGGGGGAATTTGAAATCAATTTTCTTTCCCCTTTAGATTCTCTTCACATGTCTTCTTTCCAGAGAGTTATTCTTCCTTCTGATGAAGGTCTCTTGGAATCCATGGTTGGGAAGTATGCCTTAACATGTGTTTCTTCCAAATGGAAGCCATGGTTGGGAAGTATGCTTAACATGTGTTTCTTCCAAATGGAAGCCATGAAATAGGGCCCCATGGATGGTTCTTTTACTGTGTCAACCTTGTTAAAAAATGAAATAGGTCCTTATGAGCATAGTTCCTTCTCTTGTGTCAAGCTCGTTAAAAAATGAAACAAATTCCCCTAAGGATGGTTCTTTTACTATGTCAACCTCGTTAAAAAATGAAACAAATTCCTGTGAGGATGGTTCTTTTGCTATGTCAACCTCATTAAAAAAATGAAACAAATAGCTGAGAGGATGGTTCTTTTATTCTGTCAACCTCCTTAAAAATGAAACAAGTGCGTGAGATGATGCTTTTGTTACTGTGTCAACCTTGTTTAAAAAATGAAACACGTGCTTGTGAGGATGGTTGTTTTGTTGTGTCAACCTCATTAAAAAATGAAACAAATTCCTGAGAGGATGCTTCTGTTAATTTGTCAACCTCGTTTAAAAAATGAAACAAGTGGTTGTGAGGATAATTCTTTTGTTGTGCCACCCTCGTTAAAAAATGAAACAAACTCCCATGAGGATGGTTCTTTTACTGTGTCAACCTCGTTAAAAAATAAAACATGTCCCTATGGAGCATAGTCCCTTTTCTTGTGTCAAGCTCGTTAAAACATGAAACAAGGTCCCATGAGAACAATTTTCTTTTGTTTCAAGCTTGTGTAAAAATGAAACCACTCTGAAGCAAAGCTTTTCTTTGTTTCAAGCTTGTATAAAAATGAAAACTATTTATGAGTCCATTTTGGTTATTATTTTCACGACTCGTTAAACTCATGAAAATGCCAACAATCTTTTTCTATATTTTCATTCTCGTAAAACATACATGAAAATGTTGAGTTCTTTCCATCTTTTCTTGCTCGTTAATTAAATTGAAAGTTAGTGATAAGGAGTAAACTTTTATCACTTTTTCGAACTCGTTAAGAACTTACGAAAAATGAAACCTAGGAGTTCTCTTTAAGGCGTTTTCAGACTCCCTAAAAGATGAAAAGATCACCGAGTACTTGACTATTCAAACTTGTAAAAGTAAATGAACATTCATCTATTCAGTATAAGTTTACCCCTTTTACGGAGTGAACTGGACTATTTATGAAAAGGGTATAAGTTGACTAATCATAGTCAATAGAGTTCTCTCCTGAATTATTTTACCCTTTTTTGGGCTTGAGAGACTAAATTTATGAAAAAGGACAATGTGGAGTCTACTTATGTTTTCTCGTGACTCCCTAAAAATGAAAAACACCGAGCTTTACTTTCTTCGGGCTCATTAAAAATTTACGTTGAAAGAACTAAATGAGTTTTCTTTTTGTGTCTTTTCAAACTCTTTAAACATGAAAATGACATCGAGTTACCCCTTCATTGGACTCGTTAAACATAAACAATGTAGGAATCGTTAATGATAACGAGACCGAACCAATCCTTTGCCAAGGTGTGTTAAAAATACTCCGAAGAATGAGCTTAAAGGATAAGCACATGTTATCCTCCTCAAGTTTGCACAAAAATAAAGAGGTACTTGCCAATAATGGCAGGGGAAGATTGGGAAAGAATGTTTGTTTGGATTGTAAAAGGCAGCATGTCGCTGTTGAACATGACACTCGATCACCTTTGTGTATGGTTTGGGAAATCCATTTGCCTCTCAGTTGACCACACCTCATTGAAAGTATTCAAACAAGTTTATGGACCCATTTTTTAGTCAAATGCTACCAAAGTCAAAATGTCGTGTCGTCTATATGTTCGAGCGAAGTTCAACCTCAGTTAAAATTACCTTGAAATTCATAGCCTTCAATTATATTGACCATCCCTGTGTCAGTCCTGGATTACTCCAAACTGATTTTCTTCAAAACTTGATGTGAGTTTCGTGTCATAGGCCCTCCTGTGATGGGTCGCTTCCTATTGACTTCAACTCACTATTTAGGAAGTCGATCCAAAAAACTTTTTCAGTACCTTGGAGCCCACATGCCTTAATGTAATATGTTGTTGAATGTTAGTTTTGCTGTGCTAATTTAAACTTCATAATTAAAAACAATTTATTATCATTTGCTTCATGTGCATAGGTTTTTGTTTATGGTATTTGTGAATGAATAAGTAAATTTTGTTAAGTTTTATGTCAAATTTATAAGAAAAATGGCATGAAAGTAAAGTGTTGAACAATAGAAAACAATTGTACAACAAACCATCAAAATGAACACTTAACACAATTTTTTGATGAAGGAGTTCACCCCTCCTAGGCTACATCTCCTTGGTCTAGCTTCCATGGCTTGGTCCTCTATATTAGCTCAGAATGGGAAAAGTGTTTTTTTACATTGCTTTACTACTCTTGAATCATGCTTCAATGTGCTCAAAACATCAAAATAATCTAGGAATGCTTTTCCCTGATCCCAATTTGGTCGAATTTTGCAAAAGTTATGGCTTCTTCAATTTCTCCTAGGAATTCTCCACTAAAACTGGAGGAAATCCAGTTAACTCCACTAAATTTGGTGTTAGTGCCAAATTTAGGGGCTACACCAATTTTTCCACCAACTTAACTCACGGTTTATTAGCGGATAAACTTGGATTAATTAGGAGTTAATCATGCACTTTGCGCTTAATACACACAGTTATGGTTAGCCGTTAGCTTCCAGTCTTCTTGGTAGTGGTCATATGGTGGCAGTAGATGCCAACGATTATGGTAGCGTTGGCCGCCGGTTCTGAGTGTTTGGTCACATGGGAGGGGGCTGGCCCTCTCCTCCCTACAACTGCCAACATATTAAACTTTAAAGATAACTTGCAACCTATGATTGTTAAGTCACAAAGTGGTGGTGTAGTGGTAAGTTGTGGGCATTGTGTGGGTGAGGTCGCGGGTTTAAATCTACCTACCTGCCCATAAATTTTGCTACTGTGCGCCGATATGTCGAACCTTTGGGGAGGGACACGTGGCGGCCTTTGGGCTTGCCACATGTCCCCTCCTCATAGGTCCTTCCTCCACCAATGAAATTGAGCCAAATCACCACACCATCGACCAACCACAATGCGCCACATAGTGAGATCCCACTAGAAAGTGACCAACCTTGACCTGCCCAGTCACCTGCCACGTCAGCAGTACATACTGCTCACTGCTTAGTGACTGTACTTTTTTTCTTCAAAATTCCTCTTTTTGGCAAAGCAGATAGAATGCGATGTCTTCCTCATATGAGCTCTGTTTTGAGTCAAATGAGTTGCGTTGGGATTGTATCGCCGATACATACGCGTTTGTTCAGTGTTTGAGCAATTCTGAGCACTTGATTTTTAAGCTAAACACTGATCACCTGATCATTCCTCCCCATTGGAAGCCTTTTGGACCCCAAAAGATTTTGTCAATTGTTCAATAGGTGAGGGTACAGATCCCTCACCTTCTCAATCTGCAACCATTTGGCCTTAGAAGGATTTTGTCCCCTAAGTCCCACTCGAAGGTATTCAACATTCCCTCTGTTTGAAGTTCTGGTTCTTCTGTCAAGTATGCGATCTTGCTAAAGTTCATCAAGATATTCTCATGAGAAATCATCTATTGATGGCAACTGAACATGCTCTCCTTGATCATCAATAAAAGGAGGCTCAAACAATCTCAAATTCTCAACATTAACAACATAGTATATTTTCATACAAGGGGGCAAATCTAGCTTAAATGCATTGTTATAAATCTTTTCTAGAATTTTAAAAGGACCATAATGGATTGGCTTCAACTTTTTACCTTCCCCTTGAAGTCTCTCTTTCTTAATATATAACCAAAATTCGTCTCTAACTTTAAATTTATGATTGACACGGTGTTTGTCATGCCTTGCCTTGTAGCTGCTTTGACTCTTTTCTAGCTGTTCTTGCACTGTGTGATGTATCAATTGAATTTTCTCAATGAACTTCCTTGCCTTATCAATGTCTCTATGACCATCGATGGTGACATCTTTTTCAAAGATGAAGTCCAATGGCGATCTTGGCAAGTACCCAAAACATGCCTCAAATGACGATGTGTTTGTGGAAGAATTCTTTTCCCTATTGTATGCATGCTATATGTAATGCAACTGTTCATCCCACAACTTAGGATGTTTGCTACAATATCCTATAAGAAGATGAATGACTGTCCTATTGACCACCTCGATTTTTCCATTTGTTTGCGGATGAAAGGATGTACTCTTATTCAACTTAGTGTCCATAATGTCCCACAAATTTGACCAAAAATTCCCAACAAATCAAGAATGTCGATCACTTATAATGGAAGTAGGAACACCAAAATGAACCCAAATATTTTGAAAGAAAAGATGAGTTGTTTTTTCAGCTATAATTTTCTTTTTACATGGTGTTAGAATACACATCTTGCTGAACTTGTTTACAACTACATACAAGTAATCATGAACTTTCCTTGACAATGGAAGACCTCCTACAAAATCCATTGAGATACTCTCCCATGGATGTGAAGGTACCATAATTGGAGTGTACAATCTTAGTTTCCTATTGCTAGGCTTACTTGTTGCACACAAAGAACATCATGTAATGAAACAAGATACATTATCAAACATGTGTGGCTAATAACAATACCTTTGGAGATTCGCTACTATCTTGCTTACACCAAAGTGTCCAACAATCAATGAAGTGTGCGCCTCCCTTATGAAACCTTTTCTTTCTCCCTGTGGAATACATAACCTGCCCAAGTGATACAACAAACTGTTATGTACATGGTAATCTAACTCTTCAATTTGGTTTCCTTGCATCAAGCTTGCATACACATCTTGAAAGTCATTATCATATGAATTTTGCTCAATGTAACTTTCATGTAAAACATAATTGTGCTTGAGTATAATAGATGAATTCATAATAGGCCTAGAAAGCATAGCAACTACCTTATTGTAGATTCCCTTTTTGTACTTGATAACCAAATGAAATTGTTGTAGAAAACCCATCCATCTGAAGTGTCTTGATTGCTGCAATTTTGACTGTGACTGTAAGTACTACAATGGTTGATGGTTGGTGTGGATAATGGTATCCTTCCCCATCAAGTAGTGTTTCCATTTTTTAACACTTTGTACCAATGCCTAAAGTTCTTTGTAACAAGTGGGATAGTTAGTCACAACACCATTAACATTTTTAGAATGAAATGAAATGGGCTTACCATGCTGCATAAGAACTACTCCCATGGCGTAATCACTAGCATCCATTTGAATCTCAAATCACTGTCTAAGATTCGGGAGAGCCAATATTGGTGCAACTAATCTTTTGTTTTAAAGCATCAAATGCGTTTTGCTGTACATATCCCTAATGGAAGACTTTCTTGACACTAGTCAATGCATGTAGTGGTGCTGCAATGGAAGAAAAACTAGCAATAAATTTCCTCCAATATTGTGCTACCCCAAGAAAGCTTCTTACCTCTGTAACTGTATTGGGCTTGGGCCAATTCACAATGACCTCAACCTTAGAGGGGTCTATAGTTAGCTCACCTCCTCCAACAATGTGTCCCAAATACACTAAATAAGTCTTGCCAAATTCGCACATTGACATCTTTAAAAACAACTGTTCTTTTCTCAAGACATCAAGTACTTTGTTCACATGCATGACATGTTCATCTTTCGATTTGCTGAAAATGAGAATATCATCTAAGTAAACAATGACAGAATCATCTAGAAATGGTGTCAATACATCATTCATAACTCTCATGAAAGTAGCTGGAGCATTTGTAGGACCAAAAGGCATGCCACTCAAATAGTCCTTGTTTAGTTTTAAATGTAGTTTTCCAAATGTCCTCTTCATCTATTCTAACTTGATGATAACCACTTTGTAAGTATAACTTAGTGAAATACTTTGCATACCTCAATTGATCAAGCAAATCATCAATTCTTGGGAGTGGATAACAATTCTTTACCATTATTTTATTCAGTGCACAGAAATCCACACACATGAGCCAAGTCCCATCCTTCTTTGGTACCAAGACAATGGGTGAACCACATGGCGAAGTAGATGGGCATATGATACATATGTTCAACAATTCTTGAATTTTCTTCTTGATTTCCATGCTCTCCATGATCAACATGTGATACATGCTAATGTTTGGAAGTGGAACATCTTGTTGCAACGATATCTCATGTTGAATTCCCCTGTTGGGAGGTAACTGTTGATTTGGGGTAGCATTAGATGTGCTCTAGCCAAGAAAATTGGTGGAGAGACTAAAGCACATGAGATATCAAAGACCCATAATGGTTTGGGAAAAATCTAACCAGTTTAGAAGATATTAAAATTATTAATATTTTTAGTGAATTCCCTAAGTCTAAACTAGGGAAAATAAAATATTAATGTGAATTAATATAAAACTAAGTTAGAATGGTCCAAAAGTCATGGATCAAGCTAGATCTCATATTATCTGTTGATTAGGGACTTAATCTCGGTCGTTGATGGACCAACGAGAAAAGTATGAGAAGAGGCTTGAGGGTCACTTGGAGAACACATTGAGGGAGACCAGTCAGTTCAATTTTTGGAGTGGGGTTAGCTGAGAAATTCGAACTAATGGTCTGGAGAGCAACAAGAGGCAGCAAGTATAGAGCAGAGAGTCAGGATTAGTAAGAGAAGACCATCGTAGAGGTAGGAGAGGCAGATGCAGGGACTTTCAGGTAGACGTTGAGGCAGTAGGAGACTACGCAGTCACTAGAGGGCCTATGTGGGTGACGCAGAGAGGCCCAGGGATGACACAGACAAGAAGGGTTGACGCAGAGTGTCTGGGAGCCACGCAAAGGTATGCAGGCTAACGTTGGGAATGGGAGAAGTGCTGGAGATTTTTTCTCTCTGTTGGGTAAGCCAGTTTGGCACTTGGTTGTACTGAAGAATTGTTGAATACTAAAATCCTCCCTTGCTGCACCAGTTTTCCCACATTGATTTTTTCCAGGGACTGTTGTCCAAAATATCTGTGTTGATGTGTTGATTCTTGTGCATGTGTTTGTTTCGGTATTATGATATGATATCTATAGCAAAATTTATTTTAATGTTTATTAAAGGAATTTCATAAATAACTTATTGAAAATAAGTAGGCAAAGTAAATAAGATGTTGTAGTGATAGAATTTTCACATGGTATCAGAAGGAGTAATCAGAGACAGGAAGGGAAAATCAATTATGGGTTGAGACCATGATGCAGAGGCATCCACGTCAGGGGACTCACATAAATTTTTAGAAAATTGCATAAGAGATTTCAATTTCTGCATGTTGGCTTCCAGGATGGAAGAAGAAGTGGCTTATATGACTAGTTCTGCATCATCCAAAGTATGGTATATAGACAGTGGAACCTCTTGGAATATGATGGGAATCAGGGAATGTTTCTTAGAGTATCGAGAAAAGAGGATGAACTTTCATATCACCATGGGGAACAAGGCAAAGTGTACTCTAGTAGGGAAGGGTACCATAATTTTTCAAATAGAATTGGGAGAATGGTTCCGCGCTACAAATGTGCTGCATGTACCAAGATTAGGGATGAACTTACTTTCCGTGTCACAACTTCAAGGCAAGGGCTATGACGTCTAATTCATCAAGGAGAAGGTCTATGTCAAACACCCGATCTGCAAAAAGAAAGTGCAGATCGGGATCAAAAGTAACAGTTTGTACAGATTACAACTAGAATCACCAATGACACTAATAGGAAATCATGGAGACAAGGACTTGAACAAACTATGGAACAAAAGAATGGGACATTTGCACTATGGGGATATAAGAATTTTCAGGAGCACTGTAACAAGAGTTCCAGATCTTAGTACATAATGAGATGATGTATATAGAGGATGTGCTCTAGGAAAGTATGCCAAGGCAACATTTCCTAGGAGTAAACACAGGGCCAAGGGTATACTAGGATTGATACACTCAGATATCTACAGACCTATGTCCACCAAAGCTCTTAGTGGTGCCGAGTATTTCCTTACATTCATTGATGACCAATCAAGGAAAACGTGGATTTATTTTTTGAAAACCAAGGACGAGGTTTTCTGTCGATTAAAAGAGTTCAAGGCTCTAGTGGAGAATCTAACTGGGAAGAAAATAAAAGTTTTGCGCTTAGATAATGGAGGAGAGTATGTTGATAAGGACTTCATTTATTTTTGCACTAAGAAGGGCATCAGAAGAGAGTGGATAGCTCTGTACAATCCGGAGCAGAATGGAGTAGCAGAAAGGAAGAATAGGGCTATTGTAGAAGCAGTTAGGGCCATGACGTATGATCAGGATATGCCAAAATTCCTGTGGGTAGAAGCATGCAACACAACATTCTATGTTCATAATAGGACTCCTCATTGGGCATTGGGCAAGATTACTCCAGAGAAAGTTTTCACAGGGAAGACACCTGAAGTTAGTCATTTCAGGATATTTGGGAGTTTAGCATATTGCCACATACCTGCGGAAAAGAGGAAAAAGCTGGATCAAACTGCGGAAAAGGGATATCTAGTGGGATATAGCAAGAATGCTAAGGCATACAAAATATATCTTCCAGGGAGCATGAAGGTAGTGGTTCGATGAGATGTAAAGTTCATGGAGGACGAGGCTTTCAGAAAATATCGTGAGATGCCTTCCGAGGAGCAGTCAAAAGAAGAGTTGTTGGTTAAGCCTCTTCAACCAACAAAAGTAAATAATTCTTCCTCAGATCAGGAAGATTCACAAGATGAGGAGGAGCTAATAAAGGCACATGCTGGCAGAGGAATAACTAGCAGGAAACTTTGTCAGATTTTGCGAGATGCAAAGGACTTCATCGGTGCGCCAAGAAACAATAAGAGGGAGCAAAAACAACCAGATAGATATCAGGCATTAGTAGCTCAGGATGAGGAGCCTGCTAGTTTCCAGGCAACTCAACATCAGGTTTGGCTAGTTTCGATGGTAGAGGAGTACAACTCCATAATGGTGAATGATGTCTGGGAGGTAGTGGCAAGGCCTCAAGACAGATCAGTAGTAGGTTCGAGATGGATCTACAAGATCAAATATGCTGCAGACGATATTGTTGAGAAATGCAAGGCCATGTTTGTGGCTAAGGGGTATGCTCAAAAAGAAGGAATTGACTACGAGGAGACCTTCCTCCTGGTAGCTAGGTATACATCTATTAAGACCGTGATATCTCTTGCAACTCAGATGGGGTGGGAGATTCATCAGATAGATGCCAAAATGAATTTTCTAAATGGGGTAATAGAAGAAGAGGTATACATTAAACAACCAAAGGGCTTTGAGACACATGAGAAGAAGTCTCATGTATGCAGATTGAAGAAAGCCTTGTATGGGCTGAAACAAGCACCTAGAGCATGATATGTTCGAATTGATGGCTACTTGCAGAAGATGGGATTTGTCAAGAGTGACACAGATTTGAATCTCTACTATCTGGAGATAGAGAATGAGTCACTAATCTTAGTATTGTATTTGGATGATCTCTTTCTGATAGGATCATCCAGGCTCATTGGGGACTGCAAGAAGAATCTAACCATAGAATTCGATATGAAGGATTTAGGACTAATGCATTACTTCTTAGGGTTGGGAGTTTGGCGGTAGAAGGGAGAGATCTTCCTTGGGCAATGGAGGTATGCTGCATAAATCTTGAAAAGATTCATGATGGAGGACTGTAGACCCATGGCTACTCCAATGATCACCAACTAGAAGAAGATTGATGCATTAGAAGATAAGGATGTTGATCCCACCCTATGCAGCCCATAGGGTCCTTGATATATCTAGTCAATCTTAGGCCAGACATTTGCTACGTTGTCAACACCCTTGGTCAGTTCATGTTGGAACCAAAGAGGGCGCACTGGGCAACAACCAAACACGTTCTCATGTATTTATGAGGAACAATTGATTATGGACTCTTGTACACCAAGGGTAAGGATATTAGGTTGAGTGGATTTACTGATGCAGATTCGGCAGGAAGTCCAGTGGATCATAAAAGTATCTTTGGGTACTGTTTCAACATTGGAATAGGAATGAATTCCTGGTGCAGTATGAAATAGAAGTTCATGGCTCTGATCTCATTCGAGGTAGAATATATGGCATCGATCACAACTTCGTGTGAGGCCATATGGCTTAGAAAACTACTTGTGAACATATTCAGAAGGAAAATGAAGGGGACCAGGATCATGTGTGATAAACAAAGTTGCATCAAGCTCTCTGAGAATCCAATGTTTCATGATCGGTCAAAGCATATTGATATTTGGTGTCACTTTGTCAGAGACAATGTCCAACGAGGAGCTGTATAGGTTGAGCTACACTCCAACAGGAGAACAGATGGCAGACATCCTCACCAAGGCCCTTGTAAGGACAAAGTTTGATTACTTCAGGGAAAATATGGGGATGATAAAGAATCCGTTTCAGTAGAAGAAATGGGGGTGATAGCAGCACGGATGCAGAGGGAGTTGCAATGCGGATGCATTGTTGGAAGAAAAGGACCAACAACAACACAGATGCAGAGGGATCTACCGTATAGATGAAGCAGTGGTAGTAGCAGAGCCATGGGCAAAAATATAGGATGCAATAGTGTAGATGATGTTGAGCAGGGAGGCTTAGCATTAGCACAGGGACCGATGCCAGGGTGATACTTAGTGAGGAGTATTACTAGAGCACAATCCTCACTAAGAGGGTGTGTTGATTTGGGGCAGCATCGGATGTGCTTTAGCCACGAAAACTGGTGGAGAGGATAAAGCACATGAGATCTCCAAGACCGAGAAATGGTTTGGGAAGAATCTAACCAGTTTCGAAGATATTAAAATAATTAATATTTTTAATGGAGTCCCTAAGTCTAAACTTAGGGAAAATAAAATATTAATGTGAATTAATATAAAATTGAGTTAGAATGGCTCAAAATTCATGGATCAAGCCAGATCTAGTCTTAGCTATTGATTATGGACTTAATCTTGGCTGTTGATGGACCAACAAGAAAAGAATAAGAAGAGGCTTGAGGGTAAATTGGAGAACACATTCGAGCTAGTGGTCTGGAGAGTAGCAGGAGGCAACAAGTACGGAGCAGAGAGTTAGGATCAGTAATAGAAGACTAGCACAGAGGCAGACACAGGGCCTTTCAGGCAGACGCTGAGGCAACAAGAGTGCACAGTCACTAGAGGGCCTGTGTGGGTGACACAAAGAGGCCCAAGGCTGACGCAAACAAGCAGGGGCTGACACAAAGTGTTTGAGAGCCACACAAAGGTCAGCCAGGCCGACATTGGGACTAGGAGAAGTGCTGGAGAATTTTTCTCTCTGTTGGATAAGCTGGTTTGGCACCCGATTGTATTGAAGAATTGCTAAATAATAAAATCCTTCCTTGTTGCACTGATTTTCCCACATTGGTTTATTCCTGGGAATGTTGTCCAAAATATCTGTGTTGATGTGTTGATTCTGGTGCATGTGTTTGTTTCTGTATTATGGTGTGATATTTGCAACAAAATTTATTTTAATGTTTATTAAAGGAATTTCATAAATAACTTATTGAAAATAAGTAGGCAAAGTAAATCAGACGTTGTAGTGATAGAATTTTCACAGTAACCCTTTTGGTTCCTGAAACATCTCTCCATGCTTACTTACCACATCAAACAAATTATATTTTCGCTTCTCATCACAACCTTAAAAAGATTCATAATCAATACCATTCTTTTTCTTGCTCATGAGAAGCAAAAATTTTTTACTTGCATTTACTAGTCTCTTAATCTGCCCTGCATTAACCAAAGAAATGTTTAACTGCGATGGGCTCTCACAATATATTCCACTCCATCCTTGAGTAATAGATATTTGTTCTCATGGAGATAAAATAATGCTTTCCTATCATACAAATATGGGCTTCCCAAAATTATTGTTGAGATGTCAAGTGGAACTACATCTTGCTCAACTTCATCAATTAATTTTTCAGTAATGGAAACGTGAATAAGCATTTCCTTGTAACTTGTAAATTTTCATTATTGACTATCCAACCCAAGGGATATGGCTTATGATGAGGTATAGTTTCAAGGTTAAGATTTTTGACAAAGTCTTCTGAAATTAAGTTTGATTGTGACCCACTATCAAATAATGCATCAATCTTTGTATGATTTGAAATTACCCTTACATGGAAAAACTCTATTCTTGATTATTCATTTGGAGTGTTGTTGTGACTATGTGAGGAACTAATGCTTGCAATAACTTCTTTTCCTTTTGTGACCATGGCTGAAATCTTGTTCTCATCACCAGAATCATATCCAAGATCATGTTGTGTGGTAGCTTTCGTCTTTTGTTTCCCCTTATTCTTTGGTTTCTTAGGACTTAGTTCAGGATGTAATTTCCAACTGTGGGTTTCAGCATGCCCTGCTTTGGAACAATGTTGGCATATAGTTTTCTCCCCTTCTTTCTTTGCACTTGTATTCTTATTTCCTTTCCATTTTCCACCTTCTCTTTCTCCTTACCCTTGAGTGAATTCTTCTTACTACCCTCTTCTTGAATTTTCTTTCCTCTTGCTTCAAGGTGTGTGGCTTGCACACACACCTCATCTAAATTGCTTGGATTGAACATAAGGATAGTGTATTTTAAGTGGGAATATAAAGCCCCAATATATTTCAAGAGTGTATCTTGGGAATTCAAGTTTACTCCTAACAACAAAGCCCTTTTCCTAAACTCCTGGGTATTGTCTTGAACTGTTTGGCCCTTGAGTTGCCTAAAATTTTGTCAACTCATAATGGATTTTTGCATATAGGCTAAAGGATAAAACTGTCTTTTAATTGTATAAAAAAAATCAACCCAAGAAATGGATATCTTATCATGAATTCACATTTTTCTCTTGAGTCTTTGCTTCCCACCAAACTAGTGCTGCTCCTTCTAGCCTTAATGAAGCCAACTAGATTTTTATGTCACCTTCTTGAAGGTTCTGAATTTTGCAATAAACCTCCAATTGTCAAATCCAATTGTCTAACTTTTCTACATTGACCTCACCATTTTACATGGGAAGATCAAACTTAATGTCCAATTTGAGTAAGGGAGTTTTTTCTTTTGGGGTTTTTGAATGAGTATGAACAATTTTTGTGGTGGAAGTGGAAGATGATGTTGTTTGAGATGATGAGGAAGATGATGAAGATGGTGGAGATGGAGGAGGCTTTCCTCCATTACCCTTTGAATCCTTCTTTTCATCTTTCTTTTTAATCTTCTGAGCTTCCCTCTCCATGTGGGGACTTAGAACTCTCTCTAGCCATTCTAGTATTCCTCTCTTCATAGAGGACTCTAACCATGTCAGTTAAGTCATAGAAATATTTCTTGAATGCTTCCTCTTTTGAAATACCTTAAGCCTCTCTTGCTCCAGACATGATGGCTTTGGATTCAAGCTCATTTTCTGGTACTTCTTGTACCTCCTCAATCTCAATTGAAGGTAAAACTTGAGGTGCTTGAAGTGCAACTGGGATTCAAACTTTGGGTGTAGATTGTGGCCTTGTGGCTCTCCTTCTTCTGTGCACTACCTCAGGATTTGCAACCAATAGTTTCCCTTCTCCTCTCTACAACTTCAACCTTGTAAGCATCAAAAATTTGCAACCATTAAAACCCTACTCGCACAAAATTTAATCAATCAAGAAAATAACCTTTGCTATGATACCAAATTGATTTGTTGTTTAATGTTAGTTTTGTTGTGCTAATTTCAACTTCAGAATGAAAAACAATTGCTTATCATTTACTTCATGTGCATAGGTTCCTTTATGGCATTTGTGAATGAATAGGTAAATTTTATGAAGTTTTATGTCAAATTCATGAGAAAAATAGCATGAAAGTAAAGTGCTAAATAACAACAAACAAATGTACAGAAAACCATCAAATGAACACTTAACACAATGTTTTGATGAAGGCGCTCACCCCTCTTGGGCTACATCTTCTTCGTCCATCTTCCATGGCTTGGGCCTCTATATTAGCTCAAAATGGAAAAAGTGTTGTTTACAAAACTCTACTACTCCTAAAACTTAATTCAATGTGCCCAAAAGATCAAAATCATCTAGGAATGCCTTTTCCTGATCCCAATTTGGTTGAAATTTGCAAAAGTTATGGATTCTTCAAGTTTTCCTAGGAATTCTCCACTAAAGCTAGAGGAACTCCAGTTAACTCCACTAACTATGGAGTTAGCACCAAATTCAGGGGCTCCGTCAATTTTTCCACCAACTTAACTCACAGTTTATTAGTGGATAAACTTGGGTTAATAAGGAGTTAATCCTGCACTTAATTCTTAATCCGCGCAGTTATGGTTTGCTGTTAGCCTCCAGTCTTCGTGGTAGTGGTCATATGGTGGCAGTAAATGCCAACAATTAATGTAGCGTTGGCCACCGGTTTTGAGTATTTGGTCACATGGGAGGGGGTTTGCCCTCTCCTTCCCTCAACTGCCAATGTATTAAACTTTAAATATAACTTGCAACATATGATTGTTAAATCACAAAGCGACGATGTAGTGGTAAGTCGTGGGCACTGTGTGGGCGAGGTTGCGTGTTCGACTCCGTCAGCCTACCCATAAATTTTGCTACTACGCAGTGATATGCTAGACCTTTGGGGAAGGACACATGGTGGCCTTCGGGCTTGCCACATGTCCTCTCCTCATTGGTCCTTCTCCCACCAATGAATCCGAGCCAAATCACCACACCATTGACCAACCACAACATGCCACTTAGAGAGATCCCATTATCCATTGACCAACCTTGACTCGCCCAGTCACTTGCCATGTCAACAGTACAAATTGCTGACTGTTTAGTGACTATACTTTTTTTTTCAAAATTCCTTTGTTTGGCAAAGCAGACAGAACATGATATCTTCCTCACCATGACAGATGCAGCCGTTCAGTGTTTGATCAATTCTGAGGACTATGATTTTTTAGCTAAATAATGATCACCTAATCATAATGACATGTTTCTCTCCTTCGCTGACAATTTCTCATCATTGGCCTTCAATCAAATTATTCTATGAGTGTTCGACTTTAGGACATCTTTTCACACTTCATAGATTGTACTAGAAGTACCTTGAGAACCATTGTCATTATTGGTGGTTTCTCTCATGGTTGTTAACAGTTCATTTCATTGACCGATAATCAAGTGGTTTCCACCATGTTCAACTATGACACATTCATTCACATGGTTAGATTCGTACTACGGATCGAGAGACAAAGATTAAGACTCTGGATATAGTTTCATCCATCTAAGTTGTGTGGATTCATTGAATAGTTAGTTTGTGAATGTAGACGCATTGATGGCTACGTCCATACTGTGTCTTCTGTTGACATGGATCTTTAGGTGTATTTTTGTATTGGTTCTGTGAGACATTTATGCTCTGAGTATGGGAATTCCTACCTCAACAATGATTTTATATTGCATTGTAACATTTGATTGATTGTTTCAGGTATCCAACTACGATCTCTAACCTGAACCTTGGCATGATAAAATGCTTCAGTCATCAAACATATCTTCTGACTTTGCACTTTAGGGGGAAATCTATTACACGCCATCTTTTCGCATTAGGAAAATGATCGTCGGTTTGGATCTTTCACTATCCATTAAAATGTTCCAAAGCATCACCTTGCAAGGCTAGAATCTAAACAATCCTAAAGAGAATGAAATTCCTGGATATGAAGATCTAAAAACCTATTTTTGACTGCATGCACAGTTTCCTAGTCATTTTCTGCTTCTATGCAAAAATTTCCATTAGAATCTATGCAAAAGTGTGTTATCTTACACTGTGCCCTGCACACATGACTCAACGGAAGTAAAAAATAAAAAGTCAAATCTAGAAGATTTGTTAGTCAAATCTTTCCCAACTAACAACTTCGAGTTGATGCTTACTCAAGCCTGATCCCTCCCATCATGGAGTTACTTCCCTCTCTTTGTGGATCCCCTATCCCACCATTTGCGGATCTCATCCCTTAGGAAGAGGATCCCAAAGCTCCTCGTCTTGGTCTATAAATCAAATATGGGATAGAGGATCGGGGAGGACCATTGAAGGTAGGATTATGTTGCAAAATTAGTGCTAGATGGATTTTAATCCAAGGAGAAGGTTGGATATCGTGGGAAGAGGCTTGTAACATCAAGGCATTGAGGTTGTAAGTTTGTTCTCATTTTTTATTCAATAAAAAAAATTGTTATTTCCTAATCATGTCTATTATGATATGATTTATGAGATTCCTTGCTTACTCACATAGGTTATGATTGGTTATTGATTCAATTTATGATGTATGCTGAGTTAAGTGTTTAATTTATCTTTCATTATATATACTTTATGCTTTGATCCTTTTTGTGTTACTGTCTATGTAGATATCCTTCGAAACATCATGGAGAAGCTGTGGAAAGTGTTGGAATGGTCTTTAAAGCATCGAGGAGAAGCCAAATGTGGAAGGCACTAAAAAGACTTCAATAGGCATTTCATTAAACCAATAAGTGATCCCTTACATATTACTTGTTTCAATCAATAATAAGTTAAGGAAAGGCAGCGATTATTTTCTTGTTTGTTACTAGATTTCGTTTGAGATCTAGGGAGATCCATATTGTCTGCAAGAAGGATTAGTCAACCTAACACATGGGTGAAAGGTTCAAAATTAATAATATTTTAATATCAAATAAGAGTTGGGAAAAAAATTCACATGAAGGATTGTGTTTCATGTCCTAACCAATTTGCTTGAAGAGTTTCTATTGTGCATTCACTCATGCAACTAGCCATAGCCAATAAAAACTACAAATTAACGACAAATAAGTTTCATTCTCATACATCAAATATGCCAAGAATAGAGAGCACATGTAACCATATGAACATTAGTGAACATGCTCACATTGACGGACAAAAAATAAATGATTCCTTTCTTGATGGTCTTGCGATACTTTGAACCAATATTTGAAGTGATGTAGTTTGATGAGTTCAAACTCAAAGGACATCTATAAGACCCACAACTAAATAGACATATAGGTAAAAAGAGCCAATATCGTCAAACAAATTAATAAAATGAATGCCAAACATCATACTCAATACACAAATATGCTTCACTAGACTCTTTAAAGCCAAGTCAAATATATTGTCTCAAACTGCAATGCCATAAATAAAATGCATTTTTGAAATCTGTAGTGGAAACATGCAGTGCCACAAACAAAATACATTTATGAAACCTTTAGTAAAAACATGACATAAGGAAAGTACCTATCATTTTAATTATTTAGTTTTAGAAAGTATCTTGTTGTTTCAGGAAGGGCAATAACCACTTTCAGTGTAGTCATTTTTATTCCTTAGAACTACCATGTGCTTTAAGGAAGAGACATCACAAATATAACACCCAAAATTCACCTTTGTTACTTAAGGATACATAAATTAAGAAAAGCTAAATTGATGACATTTATATGTTTCTTCCTATAAATAAAAGGCAGGTGCTATTATAACCCTTATTACGGTTTGATTACTCAAAAATGGTGGATGTACTCTAACAAATAGGTTGTTGTAAGTGGTGAATTTGGCATCACTGTTAAGTAAGGTTAGATGATCACATGCATTACTGTAAAACAATGTTCCACCTTTTGATAGGTGGAAGATATTAAAAAATGAACACTTATACCTAAATTGTAATTAAGAAGCATATTTATGATTTCTTGTTAAAGGGAAAAACATAGAACTTATAGATATGAGCCTTTTATTGTAATATCAATCTCACCAAACAATATGCTTTCCATCCATTTGATAAACCAAATTATAAAAAAATGCAAATAAATTTTGATTTTGATTTTATTAAACATATCTCACATATATTATTCATATATAAACAATCCATGAAGTGGATATAAGGCTTAATGCACATGCTTATAAAAACTCGATAGGAACTAGCTACTTTGCAACTATATCCTTGTTGTTATATAGACTTTTGAATATGATTGAATGTATTGCTAAAATGCTTAATTACTATATTAATATTGATGGGAAGGGATAATGTTATTTTTATATCATTGAATGCATTGCTAAAATGCTTAGCTACTATAATAAGATTGATGAAAAGGGACCATGTTATTAAAGTTTGCAATATATGGAGCTAGGTGTTTCTATTTATTTGGTCTCACATTGCAAGAGTGCAAGGTTGAAGGTACTATAAAAAATGCTTAATCATTAAAACAAGATCAATTGAAAGGGATCATGTTATTAATTTGTAGAATAGCAAGAGACAAAGGTTTTTATTTGTCATGGTTTCATATGAATGCAATGAACCGTGTCTCTTTAATCGAAGAATGTGTAGGGAATCCTAAGCCACCAAGCACTTGATTTAAATGAAAAGAGGTTATCGATGAACCCTGGTATTGCAACAATAATGTTGCAACTCTTGAGGCTATCAACTTAAATTATCAACCCAAGGTTTGTACAAACTTAAGAGGGATCGGCATTGTATGCACAGTAGACACCTTCCTCTCTAACTCTCTTTGATGCAAGTGAAAGAAGACAAGGAAACAACTTCAAATGATCAAAGATCTAGGTAAGTCACCAATCCTAAGTTGAAAAAGGTAAATAACCATAAGCAAACATATTCTACTTTTTCTTAAAAGTAAATGGCAAAAAGGAAATCTATTTTATTTGAAAAAATGTATAGCATAATGACAACTAAGTAAATCTAATCTATCTTCTTGGAAATGAAATGACATTAAAGGAATCCTATTCTATTTTGCAGGAAAGGAAAGTCTTAGATTACTCTTGCAAGAAGGAAATCTCACTTTGCATCAAGTAAATTGCAGAAAGGAAATCTAGACTACAGAAATAAACATTCAATAAGCAAGCAATGTAAGATCTAAATGGAGACCTAACCAAGCCTCAACTCAACCAAAGTGTGTTGGAATTATGGCTAATGTATTTTCCTTGATGGCAACCTACTTGATAAATATGTCAACATTATGGCAACATGATAATTATGTAGGTTGGTACAAATGTGACAGGTGAGATGGACAAAGGAATGTCAAGTTGAGAGACAGAGGTATGATAAAGAAAAAGTGTGAAAAGGTATACACGGGTCTTGTGAAGAAAGATCAAGTACATATGTAGGTATGGTGAAGAAAATTCACGCACATATTCCGCACCATGGTAATTGGAATACCAAGGTCTTTACCAATGTATTGGCCCATAGTAATGAGCACAAAAACTAAAATTTGATCCTGTCAAAGAATACCATCGACATTGCTAAGGGATTGGACTAAGGTATTGGCTAAGGCCTCAGCTATATAAGGAGATGGATATCAAAGTATTAAGTGTGCAAGTTTTGAGTTATCTATGAATGATTTGATCTGAAATAGGTGTGCACCAAGGAGCAAAGAGAAGACAAAGATCTAAAGTATGGTATCATATGTTCTTGTTTAATTTACTTTTTGAAAATGTCTAACAATGATAGATATGTGGTGATAATGATACTCTAACATGAATATGTGACAATAAGGGTTGCGAAGTATGCTTTGTGGTTACAACGAAGGCATGATTCAATGATTACAGATCTGTATGCTAGTATGCATATGAGAGGTTGCGTGCATATGAAAATCGTCTTCTGGGGAGTCGTGTATGCATTATGTGAAAGTTCAAAATCTATACGCAGGTGTCAAACATTAGAAGCAAGTACATACACATATGTGTTTTTGTAAAAGGCACGTATATCTGCTAGGGTTTTGTAGTATGAATTGTTGATGATGTTTGATTAGTGTTTTTATGTTTGATTTTGTCTTCCAATGAAGTCTCTCTTATGATAATGTGTGTTTGACAATACTGGTTGGGTTGAATTGATTAAGGTATGTAATGTTGACTTGTGATGATACTTTTGCATGGTGATCTGTATTTGGTTCAATGATCTGTTATGGTTTCAGTATGATTCAATGTGATAGTGATTCAGATTCAGTTATTAGTATTTTGATACATGTATGCAGGTTTTCTTAAGGTGAGGTGCGTACATACGCCAATTATTCAGAACAATGGCGTATGCCTTCTGACACATGATTAATCAAGGTATGTAGTGACATGATCTGATTCTTGTAATGAACAGAGTATGGTTTGGTATACTAGTGAATATTTGTGCACTGATATGATCTATTGTAAATTAATCTGATCTAGTTGCATTGGTTGATTCAGATTTAGTGATTGATTTGATGATTTAATTGTTTTAGTAATTGGGTAGTTGATTTTAGAATTATTGGGAGTGGATCCAGTCTGAAACATTCTGAAAAGTGATCCACAAAGAGATGAGGATAGCAATCTTTAGAAAGGGGGTTGTAGCTCCCTTCTAGTAGGAGCTGGAAAATGAGAAAAGGTTGTAGCTTCTGCAGATAGGATCCTGCGTGCTGGTTAGAGTCCACGTCAATACAAGATTGTAAGAATTTTTTTCTTTTAATAAAAGAAGACGACAAAGATGACAACAAAGGTGGTTTTCTCCCACATTGGGTTTCCACCTAAAATATTCGTATTCATATGGTTTTTGTGTGTTGATGTTCTATATGATTTTGAATTGCTCATAATTACTATTTAATTGATGAATAATGAAGTAATAATGCACTGATTAATTTTGAAAATGTGATGAAATTAATGACTAGGTAAGTTATTTGGATATACGTAGGCTTTGTTAATAACAATAGCGTACATATGCAAGTTTCCTTTATAATAGTAGCATATACAAATCAGTATAAAAAATTGGAAATTGAAGTGTGTAAAATACTGATTCGCCCACCTCCCCTCCCCCTCTCAATGTTTTTCCTAACAGTTGGCATCAAAGTAGGTCCTTCAGAAGAAGCTTGATTGCTTGAAGGGAGATTCATTAGATGAGAAATCAAGAGGGAGTATCATCTATTTGGCCACCATTGTTTAATGGAACAAACTTGGTTTTCTGGAAAGTCAGAATGAGAGCATATCTACAGTCACTTGGAGCTGATGTTTTTGAAGGAGGTTATCAGTATCCATCCTCCATTCCCACATGTGAAGCATGAAAGAAACAATATGAGACCCATGCAAATGCTTTCAACACTCTTTTGGGAAGCTTGGCAGAATCATAATTTGTGAAGGTCATGCAACTAAATACTACAAAGGCTATATGGGACAAGATCATCCAAATTTATGAAGGTGACACTAAGGTAAAGAGTGCCAAGCTTCAAACATTTAGAATTCAATACGAAACTCTCAGAATGCATAGTGATCAAAGTATTGCAACTTTCTTTCTTAGGGTAGATAAGATTGTTAATTCAATGAGAAAACTTGGTGATGAAGTAAAAAATTAGATGCTTGTTGAGAAAATCCTAAGATCTATAACCCCAAAATTCGATTCAAAAGTATCTACCATTGAATAAATGTAGGATATGAAGAATCTTACTATTGAACAACTTCATGGGATATTAATAGCTTATGAAATGAGAAAAGGGGGTCCATTAGATATCGGAGAAGCAACATTAAAAGCTACTTATAAAGGAAAAGAAAAGGAGGAGCTTAAGGAATAAGGTTACATATCAGATGAAGAAGATGTAAAAGTTTGTAAAGAAACTCCAAGTAGGAATTGGCATATTTAGAGGTAAGCTTCATTTCAAATGCTTTGCTTGTGGAAGAGTTGGTCACTATGCTGCTAAATTCCCTTATAAAGAAAAGCATGAGAAAGGGAAGATTTATGCAAAAGTAAATGTTAGAGGAAGGTTTGAAAACAAGAAAAGTTTCTACACACACGAAGATAGTGATGGTATTTCAAATGATGAAGAAGTTGAATCTGATCAATAATATCAATTACTTATGGCATTTGAAGAGAAATGTGTTGATGAACTTGATGATGTTTTTATGGATTCTTTAGAAGAAAAGGATAATCTCATTGAAGAAATAACTCAGCTAAAAATCCATTTGGAAGAAGCTAAATTAGTTGAATAAGTCTTGAAGAAACATATTCTAGAAAAAGAGAAGCACAACAAAAGGTTAGAAATCGAAATAGTGGGTCTCAGAAAGGAACTTGAGAAAACGAAGGCTCTAAATCTTAGATTTGCTAAAGGATCTGAGACCTTAGAAGAAGTCATCAAAGCACAATGCTCTCCTATAATAAAGACAGGTCTTGGATATAATGGAGAATCATCAAAGACTATAAAATATTCTGAAACAGGTATAGAAATTTATCTCAATTGTAACAACCCCGGTCGAAATCCTAATAAAAGTTAATAAAGGAAAAATAATAACCATGGTCATAGGACACATATTTCAAGCTGAATGTTGGGAAAAAACATAGTGAAGGGGATCACTTGTGATTAATTAATGGTTAAGGAAATTGGCAAAGGCAATGGATAAGGATTTGGAATGGAAAAGTGGCATTAATTAACATTTTATTTATGAAAATAATGGAAATTAGGACAAAGGAAGGTGAAAGGTCACAAGTTTCATGTGAGGAGGAAAATTAAGGAAAATAATAGAAAATTGAAGAAAATAGAGGCCTCACTAATATTAAGGCTTATGAAGATCAGTCCATGGCTTTTTGGATAGTCCAATTTGGATCTCTGATTCTATTCTCTCTCTCTCATACTCTTGGATACTTATACTTTTCTTGGGGCACTCTTGGAGGAGTGTGGCATACTTGGGATTTGGATCAAGAAGGAAAACGAAGAGTAGGAAAGCGTAAGAAGGCATCGAGATCAACGACTACAACGAGTTTCACATGCAGGTACCGAGTTGCATATATGATTTCCTTACTAGTTTTGGCATGCATGGCATATGCATGTGGTTTCTTGGTCATGATCAGTCATTGACATGGAGGATTTCCTGGATTGACAATGGTTTTTCCTAGCCTTGGAATTTCCTAGATATCCATGGTGTTGGGGGAGTCTTTCCCTTTTGTTTTTTGGTTGGTTATCATGTTCCTTTAGCTGTGGGTTGAGTTATTAGCCCTGGAGCCTTCTTGGAAAAAAACTCTTGAGCCCTTGGTGGGTTGAGTTATTAGTCCTAGAGCCTTGGTTGGAAAAATTCACTAGAGCGCTTGGTAAGTTGAGTTATTAGTTCTTGGAACCATGGTTGGACAAATGCTGTGGAGCCCTGTAACAACTTGGGTTGAGTTATTAGTCCTGGAGCCTTGGTTGGAAAAACACTCTGGAGCCCTTGGTGGGTTGAGTTACTAGTCCTAGAGCCTTGGTTGGACAAATGCTAAGGAGCCCAACAATAAATGTGGGTTGAGTTACTAGTCCTGGAGCGTCGGTTGGAACAAATGCTCTGGAGCCTTGTATAACTTGGGTAGAGACCAATCTGGTGATGGTTAGTGATGCTCGACCATGAGGTGGAATCACTGGTTGAAGGTTGAGGTGGCTTGGCCTCTGGAAGCCTTGATTTTATTTTGATGGATTTGTTCTATGAGATCCCACATTCATGCTTGGAATATGGCACTAGGGTGATTGGCTAAAGAGAGATTTGGTTCAGCCAATCTATGGTCGGGTGGAATGTGGAACTCCCGAACTTGGTTGGCCTTTCCATTCATCAATAAGAGCTCTCTTTCTCCATAACATTTTAAGGGTAAATATAATTGTTTATATGTGGCTTATATGGCTGTTATATCCTTGATATTTCTATTGGTTATATGTTGGTTATGAATGAGTTTTATGGTAGTGAAAATGTATCACTCTCATAATGTTTTGGTTAATCACTAAATGTACAATGAATATGATGGTAATATAGTTATTATGATGATGCATCAATGCTTCTTAATGTTTCTCAGATAACTATGAGATCCCTATGGTCAGATCAGTTGTTTAAACTTGTAGAATGCATATTTGTTGCATGTTTGACAAAATGTCTGTCATGGCTAACAGGGGTCTAGTCAAGTCCTTGTTTAATTATTTGCATATGTATCATTTTTTCAATGTATTTTCTCATTTTTGTAAGTTTCATGGAGTTCTGGGGAATGGCCTGAGCCCCAACCCTTAAAAAGTGGCACAAAATCCGAAGTCTCCAACATAGAACTACCTCGAAAAGTCGCTAGTTGCAAGCACGCTTTGCTGTGGGAGTGACTAGAAGGTCTGATTCGCATGCATGCCCATGTCAAGGAAGCAGTTGAGGCTTTAATGCAACAAAATGTCAGTTGGTCTTAGGGGCTAGTCACTTGGATGGGATGGATGTCTCCTAGGGGTTCTGTTGCAGGTGTAGAAGGTCAGGTTGTCTGCATTACATTGGTTCCAATTCCTTAACTGATACATAGGGAGTTGAATCATATCATAGTAACTCTTTGTCATATGTTTACCCCGATTGGCTGGTTACTTGGGTAGATGTGGGAGGAGGGTGTCACAGAGTGGTATCAGAGCATGGTTTCATTCTCCTTGGGCGATGCTTGGTTTCCTTTTCCCTTGGATGAATGTGTTGTCGTAGGTACATGTCGGTTGCATATAGGTCCTTGTGCTTGTGGTCTATGTGCTTGTTGTGTATGCATGGAATTGGTCATGATTGCAGTGGTGTCGACATGTGAAAGTTGATGGTGTCATTCCTGAATGTATTTGTTGTGAGTGTTTGTCTGTTGTTCATTGGTTATTTGTGTCAATGTTCATATGTTGTTATGCATACATTGGCTGGATGATGGTTGAAGTAATGATATGTGGTCAACATAGTCATGCATTGATAACTGGATAATGGTTGAAAATATACTTATATGTTGATTTGATTATATTTATATATCTATTGTGCTAATTTGGTCCGTCTTGCAGACGAGATATCCTCCCCGAACTATACTAAGGTACATTGGTTTGTTTATGATTTGGTTTAGCTGACATAATATAACTTGCAGGAAGAAGATATCATATATGACTAGCAAGATGGCAGACTGCAAATATTCTCCCTATGAGTTAGATGAATAGCATTGTGTCAGACACTCTTCTGAGTTAGTAGACACATTGAGGAGTTTGAAGGAAGAAATAAGGATTTGCAAAGCATATAATGACAAAATCATGCATGCACAGGAGAAATAAGCTGAAGTCAATGCAATAATTCTTCAGAGTCTGTTATAATTTCATAGGCAAGGACCACTTCGGATAAGCTATGGGCATGAGGATATGACTAATGGGACATATGGTATGATATCTTGTAGTGGGCACGGGTTAGATAGAGATGACACGATCAGGGATGGCATGTTCTTGGATACTCCAGACATGAGGGGTAATGTAAATAGGTACTATTCTAGTTATGGTTCTGACAGGTATCATGGTCATCATCGTTATCATTCTTACAGGAGGAGTGATAGGGGATATTTTTTGGATGAGTTCAAGAAAGAAAAGCCACCTACATTTGATGGGGAAATGAAGAAATCACAGGATTCAGAAGCACGATTTCTTGGAATGAATAAGTTCTTCAAGATACATGATTAATCAGAGAGCATGAAGGCTATAATAGCTACATTCAGTCTTAAAGGTAAAGTAAATATCTAGTGGGAAGACATAAAGAGCATCAGAGATATTTATGAGGAGGAGTTGAATTGGAGTGAATTCGAGAGACTATTCAGGAAGAAGTACCTATTGTAGAGGTATTATGATGATAGGGTAAAAGAGTTTTATGCGCTAAAGATGGGATCTATGACCGATGAGGAGTACACTAGCATATTTCTAGAGTTGTTGATATATGTGCCTTACCTCAAGGAGGAGAAGGCTAAGATTCAGAGATTCATCAATGGATTGTCAATAGCATTTAAGGATAGGATTGAGTTTGATGAGCCTGGATCATTGGAGGAGGCCATCCAGAAGCTAAAGCATTGTTATGAGCAATCAAAGCGCAGATCTCAGGCTAAACCAGACAAGAAAGGTAATAATAATAATAAAGGGAAATGGGACAAGAACGGGTAAGGCCTCAGGACACAACTAACAAAGAGAATGAAACGCCACACACAAAGTTCAATGCATTTGACTGAGGACATGAATTTCGCTCTGAGCAAAACAAGGGTGATGATAAGAAGCCCGTACAATGTTGGACTTGTGGTAAAGATCATCGTTAGAGAGATTGTCCACAACATGAAGGTGGTAGATTGTAGATTTACAGTGCCCAGGACGCATAGATGGTTGGGAATGTTGGACAAAGTGTTCCTCAGATCTATGCAGCGTTGGATAACATGCAAGCAAATCACTAGGTGTCTATAATCAAGATGGACGGTAAGCTTTGTGATCAAGTTGTTTCTATTTTTATTGAGCCTAGATCTAATTATAGTTATGTTAATCCTGACCTAGTGGATAAGTGTGGTTTGAATAAATAAGTGCATACAAAGTATTGGTTAGTGCAGTTGGCTATAGGTACAAAGAAGCGAGTTCATCATTGGGTAAGAGCTTTGGCATTTGAGTTGAATGGTATGCCTACATCAACACATTTGAATGTATTGTTGTTGGGATCATATAGTATGCTTTTGGGTATGGGCTGACTATATCTTCACAAGACCAAAGTGGATTTTCATGAAAAATCCATGGAGTGTTTAGATCATAATGGAGAAAAGAGAATCTTGTAAGGTAAGAAGAAAGTACCATCAATTAGGATGGTGACAACTATGCATGTGTTGACGGTGCTACACCTGCCAACATGTCAGGGGATCTCCTTGGTAAGAAGTCCCAATCAGACCTCAGACCGTTTGGTGTAGGAGTCCCGACAGTGGGTTGTACGGTAATGCCTTGACCGCGATTTCACACAGAGGCAAGTAAGATGTCCCTGTCGGTAGCAAGGGTGTGACAGATGCGGCGAGTCAACAAAGGTGCATGAGAGCTTCTAACACATGGGGAGCGAGCTGAGTGCGTGCCTTAGAAACCTGTAATAGTACTTGGCTTAGAAAGGAACACACGAGAAAAGATGCATCACCGGTTGGAAAGCAAGATAACAAGCAATCCAAAGTGATGTTCAAACCAACATCACATCTGCAACAAGATTCATATAATTGCATACAAAATAGTTCATACAAAAATGCGTAAGTTAAATAACATACATTGCTACAACAACCAGAATACTCCAACTAAAATAACAACATATGCATGAAAATGTGTTGGCTCTGTTATATTAAGAAGTGTAAATTCCAGTCATACAATACATCCATGTACACCTGCTAGTTCCAATAGTGGAACGTTACAACCACAATCGCTTGCTCCTCCAAAGAGATATACTAGCTCTACGTAGTGGAGAAGCCAAGGCACGTTACAATATGGTCCAAGATTTCTCTAAGATACTCTTATCGAAGCTTGGTTGACCAAAATCCTTTACAATGAGTTATGAGGGACTATTTATAACAAAGGGCCGGGTGACCCTTAACATTCCCCTTTGTGACAGTTCATCTAGCCTCATGACTCTTCATGTACTCTATGATTGTTACATCCTACTATTGACACTTGAACTTACACTTGACAAGATGCTACATTAAAATGAACATGTACCCATGTGAGACAAAATGGGTTGAGCAAGCCATGCAAGACATCACTATGACTCAGACAACTGTGGGAAGTCTAACTCTTCGACATCCTCTCGATGATCGACAATAGTGAACTGATGCCAAGATCAGTAGTCTATGATGGTGTCTATATAATCCAAGGTGACATATCTACGGAACCTGACTCTTGCCTCCATAACATCTGGGTACACTGCGCGGGCTCCTTTATCCAACTCATCTGAAAACATGCACATTGTTGTCTTTAGTGTGGTTGGACTAACAACATACTTGTGCATGATGTATGCACTGATTGACAAGTCTGGGTTGGTGGCTATACGCATCAACTCGTCACAGTACAAGTCAAGCTCTAGTCGAACCTGGGCCTTTGTCTTTTCTTGGGTGAGAGTCCCAATAGATGGGATCGCGTGCACGCGCCACAACATCCATACTCTTAAATACACATGCATGGGAAGCCTGTAGACTAGTGATGAGCTGTGGGAGCTTTTCATAGTTCGAGATCTGACACTGGATGTGTTCCTTAAGCTCGACCGCTCTAGGCTTAATTATCTTAGGCAAGTGAAGCGAGGCTTCCTTGTATCTCATCATCCATGTTTGCGTCTAATCAACAACAACATGCACATTCGACAAGATACGTGCTCTTCTAGCACATCGCTGCTGCCATCCTTTGAGATGGACGACTGCCTTATGCATGGTACCAAACTTGGAATACAACGCCCACATGACTATGTCAAGGGACAACACTTCATCTAGTATTTCCTTCTTCAATTCTACTTGGGTGGATGTTGTAACCAATTCTCCTCCCTACTTGGCCATCTGTAGTTCCTTCACCATTCGCTCATTCTCAACTATCAGAAAGACAACACTCGAGCTAGTGGATTTGGCATAAGCTCTGGTAGCATCAACCAATGCTGTTGGATATTTTCGCATGTCAGACACAATCACTCGTTCCTCATACTGCGTAGGAGATGTGTGATCTTCCAGAGTTGACACTCTACAAGATCGCACAACTCTATGTTGAGACTCGTCGAATGAGATGTTGTGCATCTCTCCTTCTGACTGATCTCTAAGGATCTCAGTGTCTCCTTGGTCACTTAGGACTTGCTCATCCTCTAGATGCGGTGAAGCTGGTGGGTCGACCTCTTGGTGGCAAGGCATGAGGTCAGTGTCTTGCTCTAATTATTACCGCTCCATATCCATATCCATTTGTTCAAGTTCTTGCTCTATCTCCTAAGCGAAGTCCTACTCCTACGATGGCTCACCCTGTTTGCTTGATGCCAGCTGTTTAGATGAGTCGACTACCTATATGGGCGTTGTGTCATTCGTCTGCACAAGATGCACCCCGTGCTGTACCTGTTTTTGCTGCGATTCCTTCTCCTGTCTGCGCAACTCTTGTTCCTTCCATAGTTTCTCCTTCAACTCATGCAACTCCTTCTCCATTTCTTCCATTCTCTGTTTCTCTCTCTGCCTTTGTGCGTTTCACTTGTCGCATTATTGCCTCTTTGCCTCTGTAGCCATAGTTGCTTTCTCCACAAGTGGATATGCTCGAAACTTGCATCTTTTCTCTTCCTCCATGTGATTGACAATCTTCCTTTTGCCCTTATCGCAAACTGGTATGTTCACCTCTACTAGTGCTGATACTTCTAGTGCTCTCCAGGATGCTGCTTCACGTTGCTTCGCTAACCATTCCACAACGAAGCTGATTGGTTCATTGAGTCTGGAGGAGTTTTAACAATATCTAGAAGGGTCCTCCTTTGCCCAATGACATTCCCCGTGGATTCAGTTGAATTGTACTCTTGCTCAGTGATCTTTCACAAGACAATGCAAGTCATATGAATTGTAACTTTGAAGTTCAAATGGGTACTTCTTCATCTGCTCTGCTTTGACATCGACATGCCTAAAAATCTGGATCTCGTATAACCCAATGTGTAGTGGAAGAGCGGGCCAAGGTGCCTTCTTCTTCCAGTGCAACCTCGCTGTCAATCCTACCTAGATGTGATATGCTACTTCCTGCATGACAAGTATGTCTAAGGCAAACTTTGGTAGAACATGCGAAGGCTTCTTGGTACATCCGTATGAAGGTGCTGGACAGTGAGGCATGCCAATAAGTAATGTCTATCAATGCCTCCATTGCTACCTTCGACATGCAAGGTGGATCCTGTTCGAATATCATCTTGTAAACCAAGGTGAAAAAATGATTAGATAGCTGTGTGATAACTCCTCTTAAGCGCAATAACATCTTATAATAAGTGTTCACAGGAGTCTCCGCCGGTGTCCATGCCCACTTCAAGCCTGAGAACTCTTGTCAGGCACATATTGCATCCAAGATGTAGGCGGACATGTAGATTTTTTCTTGCATACCTTTGGGTGGCTGTTGAGCCCTTGTTATATGTTCCTTCAGCTGATTGGCCAACATGCTGGACCAGTTACATTCTTTTCCCTCTCTAGCCAGTTGGTCTAGCGCAATCACCCAACTCTATGGGAAGGTTTCCGTGCTTTCTTGGCTATACATTACAATGAAAATATGACCAAGTATTGATACACCTTCTGCAGTATCTTCGTCTTGTAGACCTGGTTGGATGTCATCCTGAATTTAATCAGCTCCTTCAGCCAGTTCTTCAAAATATCTCTGGAGTTGGCATTGCTGCTAGGTAAGCTGAAGAGAGTATCCATGATGGTCAAGGACTCCGACATCTGATACATATCATCATAATCCTGTGCCCTGAAGGTAGCAATCTCCGTCCCACTGACACTGCTCAATGTCATTATCTCGTGGTCAGTGTGTGAGACGATCCAATGTATCATGTTCGCACATTGGAGCATGGAATACCTGCATACAATCCGGTATAAGACAGACTTGTGGATATTCACATACACCTGACGGTCTTTGAGGTCTTCCCAAAATATGCTTGCAAATGCATCATTGGCCTCTTGCTATTTTAGCTTGATGTTCTTATCTAGAATCAACTTGGTATCTTCATAGATTAGTAGAATTGCGGACACTCGCTCAACTGCTGCAATTGTGCTTCCATTAGTGTCCTTCGATCCTGCTCTCTTGGAGGCCATTGATCTTGAACTACAAAGAGGTGGACAAACACCTGCTAGATCTGTAGACAAAGTGACATGCATGATAAGAAATTTGTGAGTGAAAACCAAAGCAAACTTTAGGAAAGATATGCAACGTACTTGGGGATTGATTGGGAGGTATTGTGCAATTTCTTTTGGTAGGCTGGCTGACTGGCTGGTAGAACATCACAAAAGGTAGTCTGGGCTGTTTTGGGAGGCTGACTTATTGCTGGAATTGCACAATGCGCAATCCAGGCTGGCTGACTGGCTACTGGAATTGCACAATGCACAATTTTAGTTGGCAATGGTTGTAGGCCCAGTGACAACATTGTGCAATTTTTTGGGCCAGTAATCATTGTCCCTCAGAAATGCACAATGCAAGCCTGGAGGACAGCTCTTGGTAAAAAATGCACATTTCTTGAGAGGAAGACATAACATTCCCTCTCAAGATTGTGCAATGTTGTCTTGGTGAGGCAAAGTCCGGGCCAAGGCTGCCTAGATCAATCGACGGGCAACTGAAAGCAAATGTGAAAGTGAATGCATGGCAATACTGAGTGTAAGCAGAATTGAATGATCTCACATGCAAACAGTGAATGAAAGATTCAGAAATGGAACAACATGCATGTCGGTGAAGCGAGTCACTGAATCGACGACGATTCATGCAAAACAGTTTCTTGCATGTGACAACAGTGAGATGCTAACGAAAGCAGAAACGATGCGAGTACAAGCTAGTATGTATGTAAATGACAACAAGCGTTCAAAGAAATCAAGTAAACGACTCACACAAGTGAAAACACAAAAAGTGACATAAATGCTGCAAAAGACAAGTGAAGACCACTTACCCGTGAATAACTGAGCTGGATGTGTCAAAGAGTCCTGGATGTGTTGTGGGATGTTGGAGCTCCAAGATCAATGTGAATAAATTAGCTCTGATGCGTCGAATAAGTAAGTTCAAAGCTCATGACGCGCATGCCACAAATCTAGGAGAAAGCAACACTTGGAGGAAAGATTCTAAAACGATCTTTGCATGTAACCTCCAACTACTAAAAATAGCTCACTAAAATCTAGGGATGCTTTTTGCATGTTGCTTTTTCTATTCCAGGAAAAAGTAGCCCATGCAATGCAACTCAAGTTTTCTTCATCCTGGGTGGAACCGGTCAAACCAACTGCACATGCAAGAGCTTGCTCAATTGCTGGGGAAAAATGCGCATTTTTGGGAGGGAGCTGGGCTAGCTGCCTAGGAGATTTGCACAATTTCTGGGAAGAGTAACTGACTGCTGCTCAGGATTGTGCAATTATTGGGTTAAGCAGATGTACTGGGAGGAATTGCGTAATTTTCTAGATGAAGCTTGACTAGCAGATTTGCGCAATTTTGGAGCCTAGCAGGCTTCCAGACGGAATTGCTCAATTTCTAGAGGGAAGGCTGGTTTCCCTCCAGAATTGCACAAATTCTGGAGGAAAGGTTGGTTTCGCTCTAGCATTGCGCAATTTCTTGAGGGAGTTGCTCAGCCTACAACTGGACCAAGTACGGGGAAACAACCCGTGAGGAGAATGCAACAAGCTTTGATGGACATGTTGTCTTTCTGCAAGAAAATCACTGAAGCTTGTGTACTTGATGAAGAAACACATGCTGCTGTGAAAGGTTGGTAGGGAGGCTCCAAAATGAAGCTAAGGAAAAAATTTGGAGGGTGGTTGTAGCCGCTACAACATTTGGTGACGCACTGGTATAACTCCAGCTCTCTGAATGGATCTTGTTCATGAAAAGCAAGTTTAACACCTCCAGAAGTATTGTTAAATTATTAGTTCATCTTGGTTTCACACTAGCTTGATTGTAAGGTGTAGCATCTGCCAAGCTCTTGGTAAATTGACACACATTCCAAGCCAAGGAAACACAATTGTTTCGATTGGTGTTGAGGGGTATATTGGTGCACAAGCAATATAGTCGTCAAAGTCTTAGTTTCATCTCTGGTGTTGCTCTGCTGCTAGCAGGCCTGGATAGTACCTCCAGGGAGTCATGCAGGAACACAAACATCATTCTGCTGCCAGCGAGCCTAGCCAGTACCCCGGTGGAGTTACTTGCATCACGTCTCTGCGTATGAATCCTTTCTCTTCTTTCGCCTTATTCATTTTTCAATTTTTCATTTTCACTTTTCATTTTTTTATTTTTTCATAATTGTTCATAACACTTATTCATTTAAGAGGTGGAAGAGGGATCCTGACTTATTGAGAGCAGAAGAGGTTCTTCCTTTAGAGAAGTAGTTTATTGTATACCTCTGACGTTCTTGTTAAGGTTTTCCCCCTCACCTTACTCTACTTGACTGATCTGACAAGGGTTAACCCAAAACAACCTTCTAGATTAGGTGACACTAATTAGTGCACAAGCGTTGTGTTTTCACCAAGGTTCACTTTGAACAATACATATTTTCCATCGACGTATCACAGACTAAAAGTAACAAGTTCTTCATATAGAGGGAGGATGACAAATAACCAAGTAGTGATAGCTACACAAGGCCTCTTGTACTTTACCCAGCTTGTTTCAAGAGTCAGACATGGTTTCATGCGAAACTAACCTACGAAAAAAACAAGCAGAAGCAAATGCGAAAGAAAAGTAAACAAACAAGTAGGAAAACAAACAAACAAGAAAAGAAAGTAAGAAAACAAGCATGCAAGCAAACAAACTGAAAGAAAAACTACTCCTAATCCTAAGCTAAAGCTACATGGGTCTGATCACGTGAAGTGATATTTCCAATACAGCCATCGACGCATTGGTTGACCCATGTTGGTGAAGGCTTGGTCCGCGAGCAAGCCAATTGTGCGAACCAGCAAACAAGAAAGATATAACAATGAAGACAAACACACTCCATGTTTAAAAGTGTTCACGTGACATAAGTGAGTGCAAGCGTGTGACATGTGGTCCATGGACTTGTCACGGTGCTGTGCGACACTACGTGCAACTTTGAAGCATACACATACTCTTGACTGTGACATGCAAGAAAACAAAAGAAACAAAGACAACTTGCGTCATGTACGTGTGCTTGCAATGTAAGATTCCTCCAATGCATGAGCGATGTGATCGTGTAGTTCAAGTGGAGGAAGCATGATTCATGTGTGAGATTTATCTTCAATGCATACAGGTAAGTGATGAGGAGCCTCAGGTGATTGAACAGTTTCTTGATCAGAAGTGAAACCAAACCTCAGGACAGTGAGGGCCTGACATAACTATAAGCTCGGGTTGAAGTGCCTCAATAGTCTGGGTGTTTTGACTTCATCATCAGATATATCATCATAAACTAATGGCTTTGAAAAATCAATTGCGATATAATCATGATCATGATTGAATATGGGAGTAAATGGATCACGAAAGCCATGATCAGAAAAAATCAATAATTTCATCGGCACCCTCTTGATCTGATGAATCAAATAGAGGGGTAGATGAAAAGCGAACAAATTCATCCTCCGTGTTTTCGGAGAAGGAAGATGAAAAATCAAGTGCATTTTCAATGAACAATTCATCCTCTCCGTTGTTGAATGATGGACTGACATCCGGTGTGTCTTGCGAGTGATAAAAAATGGGTGCATCCGTAGATGACGACATACATGTGAAATCATGGATGACAGGTTCACCAAAGATGTCAGGAAAGAACGAAGGAGGCTTGGATGGAAGGGAGTCATCGTTCGCCAAGTGTTGATGCTCAAGCTCCCTGTCATACTCTTCATGAATGACAGTGCATGTTGGTTGTGCAACACCAACTCCATTAGTGGCTTGATCCTCGTTCACAACAAGTGTAGAGTTCAAATAGAAGAACACAAGACGGTATCATCCAGAGGAACAACTGAGTATGAATATGAAGGTTGTGGTGCAAAATGCACATGATAACTCGATGGACTCACAACCAAATCTGTGCGTAAATTAAGCGAAGTGATGTTGGGAGGATGTGACAACTGAACAAATGTGTGAGCATGATCTCCCGCATCACTTTACAGTGGTGGAGCTGTTTGATGAGGGGACGGTGGACAATCACTTATGACAGTGACTGTGTCCGTCTGTGATTGTGCAGCTCTATCACTGAAGAATGCTAAGCGAGGCTTGAGTTCAAACTTCTTCTTGGGACTAGAAGATTTCTTAAGGAAATACTCGAATCGGTCCCAAAGATAGAAAAATTTCATGCAACTCTTCAGAGCTTGAAACTACAAATCACAGAAGTGCTTCCAAAAATCCATAGGCGACTCATGCGGAGCCTTCCATTATTGTAACATTTTTTTGTCAAGATGTTTTGGATAAAAATGAGAAAAAGTGTCTTTAGTGAGATCATAGAAGTGCTCAAGTGAGTGCACGCTGTCAGCCGACAAGCTGCACAACCATCGATGTGGAGATTTTTTAATTGTGTATGCAAGTAGCAGACTAGCTTATTCGACAGAACATCCATCTTCCTCATGAAGCATGGAAAGAAAGTCATGTAAAAACTCTGGAAAGGTGACTTCACCTTCACCATCATACGTGTAAGTGGACAAGAGATCGAAAAACTCCCTCGTGATGGTAACAAATTCAGCATGTGAAAAACATCGCTGAGGGAGAAGAGTGCAAGACTCCATGATTGATATGCAATGATTCAAAACGGGATGAGAGGACATAGTTTGTCATCTGGCCCTCCTTTTAGCGCCATAAATGTTGACCGTGTTGGACCCAACAACATGTCAGGGGATCTCTCTGGTAAGAATTCCTAATTAGACCTCATACCGTTTGGTGTAGGAGTCCTAGCAGTGGGTCGTACGGTAACGCCTTGACCACGATTTCACGCAGAGGCAAGTAGATGTCCCTATTGGTAGCAAGGGTGTGACAGTTGCAACGAGTCAAGGAAGGTGCATTAGAGGTTCTAACACATGGGGAGTGAGGTTAGTGCGCCCCTTGGAAACCTATAATAGTACTTCGCTTAGAAGGGAACACATGAGCAAAGATGCATCACCAGCTAGAAAGCAAGATAGTGAACAATCCAAAGTGATGTTCAAACCAAAATCACATCTACAACAATATTCATACAATTGCATACAAAATAGTTCATACACAAATGCGTAATTTAAATAACATACATTGCTACAACAACCAAAATTGTCCAACTACAATAACAACATATGCATGGAAACATGATGGCTCTGTTATATTAAGAAGTGTAAGTTCTAGTCATACAATACATCCATGTACACCCACTAGTTCCAATAGTGGAACGTTACAGACACAACCGCCTGCTCCTCCAAAGATATATACTAGCTCTGCACAGTGGAGAAGCCAAGGCACGTTACAATACTGTCCAAGCTTTCTCTAAGATACTCCTATCAAAGCTTGGTTGCCCAAAATCATTTACAATGAGTTATGAGGGACTATTTATAGCAAAGGGAGGGGTGACCCTTGATATTCCCCTTTTTGACAGTTCATCTACCCTCATTACTCTTCATCTACTCTATGACTGTTACATCCAACTATCGACACTTGAACTTACACTTAACAAGACGTTACATTACAATGCACATGTACCCATGTGAGACAAAATGGCTTTAGAAAGCCATGCAAGACATCACTATGACTCGGATAATCGTGGGAAGTCTAACTCTTTGACATCCTCTCAATGATCGACACTAGCGAAATGATGCCAAGATCGGTAGTCTATGATGGTGTCTGTATACTCCAAGGTGACATCTGTATGGAACTTGACTCTTGCCTCCATAACATCCGGGTACATTTCTTGGGCTCCTCTATCCAACTTGTCTGAAAGCACGCACATCATTTCCTTCAATGCGACTGGGCCTGCAACATACTTGTGCATGATGTCTGCACTAATTGGCAAGTCTGGGCTGGTGGCTATGGGCATCAACTCATTAAAGTACGAGTCAAGCTCTAGTCATGCCTTTGTCTTTGCCTGGTTGAGAGTCCTAATAGATGAGATTGCATGTGCGCACACCACAACATCCATACTCTTGAATACACGTGCATGGGAAGCCTATAGATTAGTGATGCACTGTAGGAGATCTTCATAATTCCGGATCTGACGCCATATGCGTGCCTTTAGCTCGACCGCTCTAGGCTTCATCATATTAGGCAAGTGAAGTAGGGATCCTTGTATCTGATCATCCATGTTTGCATGTAATCAACATCAGCATGCACGTTCAACAATATATGTGCTCCTCTAGCACATCACTGTTGCCATCCGTTGAGATGGACGACTGCTTTATGCATGGTACCAAACTTGGAATACAAGGCATGCATGACTGTGTCAAGGGACAACACTTCATCTAGTATTTCCTTCTTCAATTCTACTCAGGTGGATGTTGTAACCAATTCTCCTCCTTGCTTGGCCATCTGTAGTTCCTTCACCATTCACTCGTTCTCAACTATCTAAAAGCGAACACTTGAGCTAGTGGCTTCAACATAAGATCTGGTAGCATCGGCCAATGCTGTTGGATGTTTGCATGTCAGAAACGATCACTCATTCCTCATACTATGTAGGAGATGTGTGATATTTCAGAGTCAACACTCTACAAGATCGCACAAATCTATGTTGAGACTCGTCGAATGAGATGTTGTGCATCTCTCCTTCCGTTTGATCTGCAAGGATCTCAGTGTCTCCTTGGTCGCTTAGGATTTTCTCGTCTTCTGGATGTGGTGAAGCTGGTGGGTCGACCTCTTGGTGGTGAGGCATGAGGTTGGTGTCTTGCTCTAATTCCTACCACTCCATATTCGTATCCATTTGTTCAAGTGCTCGCTTTATCTCCTGAGAGAAGTCCTGCTCCTACGATGACTCACCCTGTTTTCCTATTGCTAGCTGTTCTAATGATTCCACTAGCTATATGGGCACTGTTTCACCCGTCTGCACAAGATGCGCCCTTTGTTGTACTTGTTATTGTTTCACTACCTCCTCCTGTCTACGCAGCTGATGTTCCTTCCGGAGTTGCTCCTTCAACTCATGCAACTCCTCCTCCATTTTATCCATTCTCCATTTCTCTCTCTACCTTTGCGTGTTTTTCTTGTCGCATCATTGCCTCTATAACCATAACTGCTTTCTCCATAAGTGGATTATTGAAAATAGAAACCAGAAATGACAAAAATAGAATCCAGAATATCCCAATTTTAATTTGTCCTTGAATTAAAATTGTGAATTAAAATCGAATTTAGTCTCACTAGATGCTTAGAATTAATTAATTAATTCATTATGGATTAATTAGTTGGGGAAATTCAATTTAGAAGTCTTTATGAAGTCATGCAATAGTTATCCCTTAAATTAAGGTTATTATCCCTTAATTAAGGAGATAAGATTGAGTTATATTTGAGCTGTAATTAGTTAGCTTAGTTTACTGAGTTAAGTCCAGTTAAATTAGTTCCAAACTGTTTGAGGAACTAATTATGAGTTATCAGTCAGTTGATGCATGCATGTACTCAACCAGTGTACTCCAGATAACTAAAGATTCTCTCATCAGAAAATCATGCATGTCTATTATGAGAAAGACCCAGTTGAGCTAAATGTCAAGGACAGTGTACTATCAGTTGCATATGTTTTCTCCTATAAAGGAAACTCATGCATGCAGAAGGAACAAGGTTCCTTGAGGATTGCACAATTCTGACAGTGTGTTAGAGCAGTGTTCCATTGGGTGAAGGAGATCATCCCAGAGGAACTACACAAGGAAATAGGAGCTTGGAGGGCAGAGAGGAAGGCTTATGAGAAGCTTTGATTGCCTGTGAGCATCCAAGAGGATTGTATTGAGAACTGGCTAGCTGTGAGAGCTAAGGCTTTGTATAATTCTGATGTATTTCCATCTTGTATGATAATACAGATAGTGGGGTTTTTAGCTGAGGCTTTCCCCTGAGTATTTTCTGTGTTTCATGTGCATTGATTCTTCCTCTTATGGTTATATGTGTTCAACTTTGATTCAACTCAATATTTAAGCTTTCGCAAAGCAAATTGATAGTAGAAGTAGATTATAATATTTTGCTTTGGTATATTGCATCATTAGGTTAATCTATAGTCAGATTTTCTACATAGGCCTTAGAGCGATATTTGTAGAGAATTTGCAGAATTTCTACATGGATCTGCTCAGAACTTGCAGCTTTGCTCTTCTTCCATGCGATTGACAATCTTCCTCTTTCCCTTTTTGTGCAATCTTATGTTCTCCTCTGCTGCTGCTACTACTTCTAGTGCTCTTCGAGATGCTGCTTCGCTAACCATTCCACAACGAAGCCGACCGGTTCATTGAGTCTGGAGGAGTTGTAACAATATCTCCATGGGTCCTCCTCTGCCCAATGACATGCCCCGTGGGTCCAGTTGAACTGTACTCTCGTGCAATGATATTTCACAAGATAATTTCGGTCATATAGATTGTAACTTTGGAGGTAAAATGGATACTTTCATCTTCTTTACTTTGACATCCACATGCTTGAAACTCCAGATCCCGTATAACCCAATGTGGAGCAGAAGAGCGGGCCAAGGTGCCTTCTTCTTCTGGTGCAACCTAGCTGTCAATCCTACCGAGATGTGATAGACTACTTCCTGCATGACGATTATGTCCAAGGAAAAATTCGGTAGAAGATGCAAAGGCTTCTCTGCGCTGTACATCCATATGAAGGTGTTAGATGGTGAGGCATACCAATCAATAATGTCTATAAGTGCCTCCATTTCTTCCTTCAACATGTAGGGTGGATCCTTTTCAAATAAAATCTTGTAAGCTAGGGGGATAAAATGATAGGATAGTCGTGTGATAATTCCTATGAAGCTGCATTTAGTTAACATCTTACAATAAGTGTTCACAACAGTCTTCATCAGTGTCCATTCCCACTTCAAGCTCGGGAACTCATATCAAGCAAAAATTGCATCCAAGATGTAGGCAGACATGTAGATATTTGCTTGCATACCTTTGGGTGGCTGTCGAGCCCTTGTTACTTGTTCCTTGAGCTGATGAGACAACATGCTGGACTAGTTACATGCTTTACCCTCTCTGGCTAGTTGGTCTAGTGTGATCACCCAACTCTTTGGGAAGGTTTCCATGCTTTCTTGGTCATATAGTTGGCATGCAAATATGACCAAGTACTGATACACCTTCCACAATATCTTCGTCTTGTAGACCTGGTTGGGTTTGATCTTGAATTTAGATGGCTCCTTCACTCAATTCTTCAAAATGTATCTGGATTTGGCATTGCTGCTCAGTAAGCTGAAGGGAGTCTCCATGATGGTCATGGGCTCTGAAATCTGATACATCTCATCATAATCTTGTGCCTTGAAGGTAGCAATCTCTGTCCCACTGACACTGCTCAACGTCATTGTCTTGGGGTCAGTGTACGAGACAATCCAATCTATCATGTTCACGCATGGCAACACGGAATACCTGCATGCAATCCAGTATAAGCTGGACTTGTGGATGTTCAAATACACTTGGCGGCCTTCAAGGTCTTCCAAAATGTGCTTGTAAATGGATCATTGGCCTCTTGCCATTTTGGCTTGATGTCCTTGTCTAGAATCAACTTTGTATCTTTATAGATCAATAGACTACAGACACTCGCTCAACTACTACTCTTGTTGTACTTCCATTAGTGTCCTTTGATCTTGCTCTCTTGGAAGCCATTGATCTTGAACTTCAAAGAGGCAGACGAACACTTGCTAGATCTGGAGACAAAGCGAAATGCATGGCAAGAAATCTGTCAGCGAAAACCAAAGAAAACTTGAGGAGAGACATGAAACATACTTGGGGATTGATTGACAGGGACTGCACAATTTTTTCTGGGAGGCTGGTTGACTGGCTGCTAGAACTACGCAAAAGACAGTCTGGGCAAACTGGGGAGGTTGACTAACTGCTGGAATTGTGCAATGCGCAATCCAGGCTAGTTGATTGGCTGCTAGAATTGCACAATGTGCAATTTAAACTGGCAATGATTACAGGCCGGTGACTGCATTACACAATTTTCTGGGCCAACAGTCACTGCCCCTCAGAAATGCGCAATGCAACCCTGGAGGACAACTCCTGGTGAGAAATGCACTTTTCCTGAGAGGAAGACATAGCCTTCCTTCTTAGGATTGCACAATGTTGTCTTGGTGAGACAGAGTCCCGGCCAGGGTTGCCTAGACCTGCGGACGAGAAACTAAAAGAAAATGTGAAAGTGAATGCATGGTGATATTGAGAATAAGTAGAAGTGAATGACAATGCATGCAAACAATGAATGAAAGATTTAGAAACGGAACAACATACATGTGGGTGAAGTGAGTGATATGCTAATGAAAACTAAAAAGGTGCTAGTACAAGCTGGTATGCACGTAAATGATAGTAAACGTTCAAAGAAATCAAGCAATCAACACTCACACAAGTGAAAACACAAAAAGCAAAAGAAATGTTGCAAAAGACAAGTTAAGACCACTTGCCTGTGAATAAATTAGCTAGATGTGTCGAAGAGTCTTGGATGTGTTGTGGGATGTCAGAGCTCCAAGATCGATGTGAAGAAATGAGCTCTGATGCATCAAATAAATAAGTTTGAAGCTCATGACACGCATGCCACAAATCTGGGAGAAAGTGACACTTGGAGGAAAGATTCTAAAACGATCTTTGCGTGTAACCTCCAGCTGCTAACAATAGCTCCCTAAAATCTAGGGATGTTTTTTGCATGTTGCTTTTTCTATTATGGGAAAAACCAGCCCATGAAATGCAAGTTAAGTTTTCTTAGTCCCGGGTGGAACCGGTCAAACCAACTGCACATGCAAGACCCTACTCAACTGCTGGGACAAAATGCACATTTGTGGGAGGGAGCTAGGCTGGCTATCCATGAGATTTGTGAAATTTATGGGTAGAGTAGCTGACTGTTGCCCAGGATTGCACAATTCTTAGGCTGAGCAGCCCTGCTGAGAGGAACTGCGAAATTTTCTGGATGAAGCTTGACTAGCATATTTATGCAATTCTGGAGCCTAGTAGGCTGCCAGATAGAATTGTGCAATTTCTGGAGGGAAGGATGGCTGTCCTCCAAAATTGCACAATTTCTTGAGGGAGCTACTCAACCTGCAACGAGACCAAGTTTGGGGAAACAACCTATGAGGGGAATGCAACTAGCTTTGATGGACAGGCTGTCTTTCTGCAAGAAAATCACTGAAGCTTGTCTACTTGAAGAAGCACTACATGTTGCTGTGAAAGGTTGGTAGGGAGGCTCCAAAATGAAGCTAAGGCAAAATTTTGGAGGGTGGTTGTAGTCGGTACAACAACAGGTAAAGCACAGTTGTAGAAAATGGTGAGTGTTATTTGCAGTGCATATTTCTAGTGACAAAGGTAAGGAAGTTGAGGGTGTATATTTCTTGAGTAGGTACCTGGTTTTAGAACAGTTTCAGGATGTGTTTCCAACAGAGATTATAGAGTTTCCACCTCACAGAGAAGTCGAATTTTCTATTTAGTTGGTACCAAGGGAAACACCAGCATCAAAGGCACTGTATAGGATGAGCACTCCAGAGTTGGTAGAACTGAAGTTATAGTTGAAAGAAATGCTTGACAAGGGATACATTAGGCCAAGTGTATCAACATGGGGTGCACCGGTATTGTTTGTGAAGAATAATGATGGTACTCTTAGTTTGTGCATTGTTTACAGGTAGTTGAACAAGGTGACAATCAAGAACAGGTATCCATTACTGATGATTAATGATTTTTTCGACCAGTTGAAGGGAGCATTAATGTTCTTGAAGATTGATCTGAGATCCTAATATCATCAAGTACACATCAAGGAAGATGACATCTACAAGACAAATTTCTAGACCAGATACGAACATTATGAGTTTGTTGTAGTTCCATTTGGTTTGACTAATGCTTTAGGTACTTTTATGTGCTTGATGAATACTGTGTTGCGTCTTTATCTGGACAAGTTTGTTATTGTATTCATTAGTGATATACTAGTATATTCTAAAAGTGAAGAAGAGCATACCAAACACTTATCAACAATATTGAGATTGCTAAGAGAGCATCAGTTGTATTCTAAGCTTAGAAAATGCAGTTTCTTTCAGATAGAGGTACATTACTTGGGACATGTGGTTTCCAAGGAAGGCATAATACTATATCCATAGAAGATAAGGGTTATCATGGAGTGGGAAGCTCCTATGAATGTGGATGAGGTAAGATCATTTATGGGTTAGTAGGCTATTACAAGAGGTTCATTAATAACTTCTCATAGATTTCATATCCCATCACATCATTGCAATGGAAAGGTAAGAAGTTTGAATGGAAAAAGGAATGTGCAACAAGTTTTGAGCAGTTGAAACAATTGTTAACACATGCTCTAGTTCTAAAGATTGCAGATCTGGATAGATAATTTGTGGTATGCATAGATGCTTGCAAAAGAAGACTCAGTGGAGTTCTTGTGCAGAAGGGACATGTAGTATGCTATGAGTCACAAAAATTGAATGAGCACAAGCATAATTATCCAACACATGATCTTGAGTTAGCAATGATCATCCATGCATTGAATATGTGGAGGTACTATCTTCTTGATAGGAGGTTTGTACTATTGAGCGATCACAGTGGATTGAGGTATCTATTTGACCACCTGCATCTGAATGCTAAGAAAGCTAGATGGTTGGGCACGATCAATGAGTTCAATTTTGAGATCAAGTACATTAAAGGTAAAGAGAATAGGGTTGCAGTCACTCTTAGCAGGTGGATACAGGTGAACCACATAGCAGCTATGAGTTCTTATGGGACATATTTACAGGTTCGGATCTTACATGTGGTCAACATGATAACAGGTACATGGAGCTCTGGCACAGGTTATAGCGAAATACAGTTACATGCATATGTACAGGTGCACAGGATGTGGAATATCGTCTCATAATAGATGGCTTGATCAGATTTAGGGACAAGATATATGTGCCAGATGAAAACCTGCTCAAGAAGCTTATCTTGAGACAGTTTCATGTGAAACCATATTCAGGTCACGTGGGATATCAGAAGACATTAACTAAGGTGAAGAAGTTCTACTACTAGCCGAACTTGGAGAAAGAAGTGGCAGAGTTTGTGGCGAGATTCTTGGATTGTCAACAGGTAAAGGAAAAGTGTAAGCATCCAGGTGGGTTACTACAACCGATCTCAATTTCAAAGTGGAAATGGGAGGTCATTTCCATGGATTTCATCTAATCTGATAATCACCCTGTGAGTGACCTCAGTTAAATATTTATCAAATGAAGGTATTACAGACTCATGTGCTGGTGTGTGTGTCTATGTTATTTAAGCAACGGATCGATCAGATTGCCAATACATAGACAATGGAATGGAAAGACAGTAGAGAAATACAGTAAGCAAATATAAGAACACAAGAAATTAATAGGGAGTTCACCCTATTCTCCAAGGCTACAACTCCGGTCCAGCTTCAGTGGTGGCCTTATTTTATTGTGTTTCAAGCAGAGAATTATAATGTAGGAGCTCAATATGAGTCACTTGAAACAGATTTGCTTGGAAAGGTGGTTCTTGGATTCCCCAAGCCACTGGAGTGCATAGACTCGTTTGCCTACCAGCTCTGTGACCTTCTGGTCTACAATGGGAAAGAGACCAATGTGGTACTTAGTCCAGCCAGATCCTCTCTGGGATGGCTTGAATCCCTTAAGCTCTCGGTGCTCGACGCTGCCTTTGGTAAGCTCAGCCCTTTGTCCTCTTCTGCTTTTGCTTCCCCTATGTTCTGTCCTCCTCTCGGGATTCTGGTTCCTCTGTCTCTCTCTCTGATTGTATGCCTGTGTATTCTGTCTCTGTTCATGGCTCTAAGCCATTCATTTCCATGTCTGTTCAGTTCCTCTTCTGCATCCATTGAATTGCCTTCTACAGCTGCGCTTGGAGTTCCCTGGCTCAGTGTCATCATCGACTCACAGGGAGTGGCCACATGCTCTCCTGCAACGCGCCAACCTACTTCGTTAGTTCAGTTCTTTGGTTACATCATGGATGAAGTCTTCCTCCACTGTGGCAGTCAAAATAGACTTCAAATCCTTCTAAATCATGGCTCATTCCTTCGTCGATTCTGCTTCCCCCATCAGGCGCGATCTCAAAGGTCTGATCTGGGGCCTCCAGATCTGACGCCATACGCACGTTTTAAGCGGTTGACTTGTTCGGACTTTAGTGTGCGATCAACGTCGGTTTTCTCTCTCCTCCGCTTGCCATGCGTCGATCATTGAGTGGGATTGCTCCAATTTCTCCAAAACCGTTTACCGTTTGAGGGTGCCCTGATCAATACCGCCGGTTTCGGAGTGTGAGTCTTGCCGTGTCCTTTAACACCTTTTCGCTTTTCACCTGTGGTCTCAGGCTCCCCACGCATCCGAGTGCTCAGGGCTTCTCCCTTTCGGCCCTTTTCGCCCAGCGATGTGCAATTAGCGCTAATCGTGCATCAAAATCCACCTCTGTTTCTCGATTCGAGGCTCCCAAGGGCTAATTTGGCCTCCTGCATAGTTTCCATGGGCCTTGTTTAGCGCGCTTTGATTGGGGTCCTCATCATTCCATGCTGGCTGCCACTGCCACTGGTTCAGGGTGTTTTTGATCGCTATTTTGGAATTTTTAGAAGTTTACCCCGACCCAGTACAACCATGGCTTTATTTAATCATTCTTTATGGATCCAATTCGGATCGCGGCCTTCCCACTGAAAATATTTTGGACCACAAAAAGTTGGTTTTCTTTCAAGCATCGACTAAGTGAGGGTACTGTTGTCTCACTTACCCAATCCCAATCCACTTTGCACTACTCAGCTTCGAACCTTTGAGTCCAATTCGGAGGTACTCAACATCCCCTCTACGTGTCCTCCTTACCATCCCGTCCAAGACTGTGTCTTCCTACAACTCATTTAGATATTCAGGTAGAAGGTCATCAATAGAAGGCAATTGAATTTTCTCTTTAGGATCCTCAATCATTAAAGGTTCAAACAATCTCAAGCAATCTGCATTTACGACTAAGTAGATGTGCATGTAAGCTGGTAGATCAAGGCAAAAAGCATTTTCACCAATCCTTTCAAGTATCCTAAAAGGTCCATACCTGATAGGATTTAGCTTTTTACCTTCACCTTGCATCCTGTTCTTGCTAATATACAACTAGACTTGGTCTCCAACTTGAAAACTATGCTCCATCCAATGCTTGTCATGCCTAGCCTTGTATTTGGCTTAGCTCTTTTCCAGCTATTCCTGCCTGGTGGATCTCCTGGATCTATTTAATGAACCTAGTTACCTTGTCCACATCATTGTGTCTATCAACTGTGGTATCTTTACCAAAGACAAAATGCAAAGGAGACCTTGGTATGAAACCAAAACAGGTCTCAAAAGGAAATCTCTGTGTAGAAGAGTGTTTTTCTCTGTTGTAAGCATGCTGCACATAACACAAATGTTCATCCCAAAGCTTAGGATTTTTGCTGTAATATCCCCTGAGTAACTAGATCATTTTCCTGTTAACTACTTCTGTCTGGCCATTGGTTTGTGGATGAAAATTTGTGCTTTCCTTCAATTGGGTGTCCATCAATTCCCACAGACTCGACCAAAAATTCCCCACAAATCGGGTGTCTCGATCAGATACAATAGAAGTGGGTAATCCAAAATGAACCCATACATGTTCAAAGAATATTTTTGCAGTTTGTTTAGCTCTAATATGTTTATTACAAGGTATCAAAATACACATTTTGCTGAACCTATCCACAACCACATATAGATAATCATGACCTTTTCTAGACTTAGGCAGTCCTCCAACAAAATCCATGGAAACACTTTCCCAAGGGTGAGAAGGAATTGGTAAAGGAGTGTACATGCCTAGTTTTCTATTGTTGGGCTTGCTTTTAGCACACATAGTACACCCTCTTACATATCTAGAAACTCCCTCCTTCATTTTCGGTCAATAACAAAATCTTTGCAGCTGTGCCACTATTTTACTTACCCCAAAGTGATCTGATATCAGAGAAGTGTGTGCCTCTCTAATTATCTTTACTCCCTTAGTTTGTGGAATGTAGAGTTTCCCACAATGATATAAGAGTTGGTCCTTCACATGATAATCCAATTCTTCTACTCTTTTGCCTTGACTCAAAGTTGCATGTACATCTTTAAAGTCTATATCTTGAGCATATTGTTCAATGTAGCTTTCATGTAGTACAAAATTATGCTTAAGTATAGTAGATGCATTTATAATGGGTCTAGATAACATGTCTGCAACTTTGTTATGTATGCCATTTTTATATCCGATGACTAGATGAAACTGTTGTAGAAAACCCATCCATCTGTAGTGTCTTGATTGCTGCAACTTAGTCTGGGAGTGTAGATATTGAAGTGGTTGATGATCAATATGCATTACTTTCTCTTTGCCCATTAAGTAATGTTTCCATTTTTTCACACTCTAAACTAATGCATACAATTCTTTATCATATGTAGGATAGTTAACTACTGCAGGATTAAAAGTCTCAGAATGATAACATATGGGTTTATCGTGCTGTGTCAACACTATTCCCATGGCATAGTCACTAGCATTTGTTTGGATTTCAAACGGTCTTTGTAGATTAGGCAAAGCTAGTATAGGTGTTGTACTAATCTTTTCTTTCAAGGTGTCAAAGGCTTTTTGATGTTTGCCTCCCCACTGAAACACCTTGTTCAATCCTATCAAAGCATGTAAGGGAGCTGCAATTGAGGAAAAATTAGAAATGAATTTCCTCCAATATTGTGCTACTCCTAAGAAGTTTCTCATTTCTGTAGCAGAATTGGGTTTAGGCCAGTTTACAATGACTGCCACTTTAGAGGGATCTATTTTCAATTCACCACCCCCTACTATATGACCCAAATAATTTAGAGATGTTTTTCCAAATTAACATTTTGAGATCTTAACATAAAGTTTTTCTATTTTCAAAACATCTAATGTCTGCTTAACATGCTTTAAGTGTTCTTCCCACGTTTTACTAAAAATCAAAATGTCATCCACATACACAATGACAAAATCATCAAGAAAAGGCCTGAGTACATCATTCATTAATCTCATGAAAGTAGTAGGAGCATTGGTTAAGCCAAAAGGCATAACCAGCCACTCATACAATCCCTGCTTTGTCTTGAAAGCAATCTTCCCTGCATCTTGCTCTGCAACTCTGACCTGATGGTATCCACTGTGCAAATCCATCTTGGTGAAATAAACAACGTCCTTCAATTGATCTAAAAGATCATCTATGCGAGGAAGGGGATAACAATTTTTTATTGTTATCTTATTCAGTGCTCAGTAGTCAATGCACATTCTCCACGAGCCATCTTTCTTTCTCACAAAACGATTGGTGGCCCCACATGGTGATGTGTAGGCCTATGAACCCCTTCTCGAGCAACTCCTACACCTACTTCTTGATTTCAGCATTCTCTAAAGCAGACACCTGTTCATTTCCATGTTAGGCAATGAACTCTTGCTGCAAATAAATTCATGTACTTATTTCCTTTTTGGGTGGCAGACCTTTGGTTCCTGAAACAGGACATCATACTCTGAAACAATGTTTTCTATATCAGCTTGCTACTGAGCATTACAACCTTCAAATACATTGGTTTTATCAGGTTTCTTTTCCTTTACAACCATTAGTAAGAATTGTTTGCATGAATTTATCATTCTTTTCATCTGCCAAGAATTTATAAGAGTATAATTATTCTTGAGCTTGTGAGCTCTTACAAAGTATTCGATTCCATCTTTAACAAGTAGATACTTGTTCTCAGCTCTATAGAAAACAACTTTTCTATCATACAAGTAAGGACTTCCTAAAACAATTCTACTTATATCCAAAAGAATTATGTCTAACTCAACCTCATCTACAAATGCTGACTCAAAAGAAAACTTGAGTTTGCACCATCTAGTCACTTGTAGTTGTGCTCTATCATTCAACCATCCTAATGGGTATGGTTTCTTGTGAGGTGTAGTTGCTAATCCCAATTTCTTTACAATTGCTTCAGAAATAAAATTTACTTGTGAGCCACTATCAAACAAAGTATCAATCATTTGATGTTTGGAAATAACTCGAATATGGAAAAGCTCATGTATTTTTCTCTCATGTTCTTTATCAATAATAGTTTGAGCAGAATTACTAGTAGATGCTTCAGAATTCTTACCTTTTATACCTGTGGCTGCAATGATTGTTTCATCTCCTAAATATGACCCCAAATCTTTTTGAATAACTGCAACAGTCTTCTTCTTCTTGCCCTCGGACTTCTTAGGTCTTAGCTCTGGATGCAAAATCCAACAGTGCTCATCATCATGCCCCTCCTTTTTACAGTGAGTGCATGAAGCTTTTCTTTTCTATGCAGTGTTAGCCTTCCTTACTTTCCACTTCTACTTTCTTTTCTCCTTGCTCTTGCTTGTAGTGGGTTGGGAGGTCCCCCAAATTCTAGATTTCCATTCTTTCCTCTAGCTTCTAGATGAGTAGCTTGTACCGATACCTCATCTATACTAGTGGGATTAAACATGAGGATGGTATGCCTCATGTAGCTGTATAGACCACCAATGTACTTCAAAAGAGTCTCTAGTGAGTCTAATGAGATCCCTAGAATCAATTCTCTCTTTCTAAATTCTTGAGTGTACACTTGCACACTTTTCCCTTTCAACTACCGAAGAGTTTGCCAACTCATCATGGCTTGTTGCATGTAGGCCAATGGATAGAATTGTTTCTTGATTGCAGAAACAAAGTCACCCCCGACAGAGATAGTCTTACCATGTCTTTTCTTGTCAGCTTGGGTTCTGCCTTCCCACCAAACCAAGGCAGTGCCTCCTAGGCATAGGCTTACCAACTAAATTTTGCTCTTGTCTGATTCTATGTTTTGCACTTGGCAATACACATCAATTTGTCTAATCCAATTGTCCAACTTTTCAGCATTTAGCTCTCCATCATATATAGGAAAATCAAATTTAACATCTATCTTGATCAAAGATGTTTTCTTATTATGAACAGGGCTATTAGGAGGTGTGAGAAAGCTTTCCTCTTTCCCCTTTCCTTTTGAGTGGTCATGGGAATGAGACACATCTTCTTCTTTGTCTTGTTTAGACCCTAATGAATCTTCATCCGTATGCTTTATAAAGTCCCTATACATTTCTTCTACCATAGACTTTACAGCTAGGAAAATCTCTATGAATTGAGGGTTTGGCCCCATAGAACCTTCCTCTGACATTATCCTCTGAGGATAGACTCTCCCAATTTCAGGATTAGTTTCGACCAACTCTCCTTCTCCTAATTTGAGCTTTGATTTAGTGACCATTCAATAACTAAACCAACACAAGCTTGTCTAACCTTACAACCTAAAGCTCTGATACCACTTGATCTGATAATCACCTTGTGAGTGACCTCAGTTAAAGATTTATTAAAAAAAGGTATTACAGACTCATGTGCTGGTTTGTGTGTCTATGTTATTTAAGCAACAGATCGATCATATTGCCAATACACAGACAATGGAATGGAAAGACAACAAAGAAATACAGTAATCAAATACAAGAACATAAGAAATTAATGAGTTCACCATATTCTCCAGGGCTACATCTCCGATCCAACTTCAATGGTGGCCTTATTTTATTGTGTTTCAAGCAGAGAATTACAATGCAGGAGCTCAATATGAGTCACCTGAAACAAATTTTCTTGGTAGGGTGGTTCTTGGATTCCCCAAGCCACTGGAGTGCACAGACTCGTTTGCCTACCAGCTCTGTGACCTTATGGTCTACAATGGGAAAGAGCCCAATGTGGTACTCAATCAAAACATATCCTCTCTGGGATGGCTTGAATCTCTCAAGCTCTTGGGTGCTCAATGCTGCCTTTGGTCAGCTTGGCCCTCTGTCCTCTTCTACTTTTGCTTCACTGTCTTTTCCCTTGTGTTTCGTCCTCCTCTTGGGATTCTGGTTCCTCTTTCTCTCTCTCTGACTATCTGACTATGTATTCTGTCTCTGTTCATGGCTTTAAGCCATTCATTTCCATGTCTGTTCAGTTCCTCTTTCGCCTTCGTTGAATCGCCTTCTACAGCTGCACTTGGAGTTCCCAGGCTCGGCGTCATTATCGGCTCACAGGGAGTGGTCACATGTCCTTCTGCAACACGTCATCCTGCTTCGTCGGTTCAGTTCTTCGGTTACATCGTGGATGAAGTCTTCCTCCACCATGGCAGTAAAAACGAACTTCAAATCCTTCTAAATCGCGGCTCATTCCTTCATCAATTCCACTTCCCCTATCGGGTGCGAACTCAGTCGTCTGATCTGGGGCCTCCAAATTTGATGCCATACACACGTTTCTCACGGTTGACTTGCTCGACCTTTAGCGTGCGATCAACGGAGGTTTTCTCTCTCCTCCACTTGCCATGCGTCGATCGTTGAGTGGGATCACTCCAATTTCTCCAAAACCGCTTACCGTTTGAGGGTGCCCCAATCAATACCATTGGTTTTTCGGAGTGCGGGTCCCACCTTGTCCTTTAACACCTTTTCACTTTTCGCCCGCAATTATCCAGCTCCCCATGTAGAAATTTTGAATAATTTAATACATATTCAACAGAGATTATCCTGATCATGTACTATTGCGGAAAACATACACAATACATAAGCTCCTCTACGTTGATCATCAATATAGCAGCATCAATAACAATAAAACATCAAGAGCATTCACACATTAACACAGTATGTATCCCGGGGAAAGCATCTCGCTAAAAACCCCAACTATCTGTATATTAATGATTGAGTCATGTAACATTACAAAGTACAATGCTTATCACAAGCAATCTAGTACCAGCTCCACCTGTTACACACAATAAATCTCAGATCTGAATCAATCACAGGTTCAAAATTCTTCCGCTGCCATGCCTGCCTCCTCTGCTCAATACCTGCATGAGAACTGACGATAATTCCAAGGCAGCCACGTCTTTCCTTGGCTAAATCACGTATTAACAAGCTACAATACGTGCAAACTCATTGGCATACTCAATCCCCTGATTTGTGCAAGATCTGGTGCACAACTATAGTCACAACTGATAGCAATCTGATTCTCTAACACCTGTCCCTGCTGAACTGAACATGCACGGACATGCAACTGAGTTAACTGATGTATTCATTAGTTGTATTATGAGTTAATAACTTGTGAATTAATTAATAACTAATTCACCCAACTCATCTCTAGTCTATTTGCCAGTTAGACTAAATACAACCAGTTTAACAAAGCTAAACTGAACACAACTCCATCAACTGCACCTCCAGTCCACTAAACTCAACTCACTTGAGTTCTAACTGAAGTCCTGCATGCAACTATTAGTTATCCCATAGGAACCACGTATTTCCTTCTTGGATTTGCATGTGCCACATCCGTAGCTCATCTGAAGTGCTCCAAGAGAATAAGATTAAGTTTATAGTCTAAATATTATTGTGAGCTAATAATATTTGACTTTTCTATTTTTAGCCTGGCAGTCGCTCCGCTGTGTCTAAAAATAGAAGTCCATCTATTTTTCCCAATTTGAATCATTCATAAATAGCATCCTGCAATCATAGACATGATCCATATGTCTAAAAATAGACATAGTCTAAAAATAGACTTGCGCCAAAAATAGCCTGCGGGCCCACTTAGTGAAGGCGACTCCTTTCCTCTAAGCTCCATCATCTTGTTGCATTCTCAACAAGAATTTCTTGTTGCACACTTTTCAACATATTTACCTGGCAAAATCACGTGAGCACAAGCTACAATGTGGGCAAATACGTGGGAAAAATCATTGGCATACTCAATCCCTTGATTGTGCAAGATCCGGTGCACAACTATAGTCACAACTGATAGCAATCTGATTCTCTACCACCTGTCCCTGTTGAACTGAACATGCACTGACATGCAACTGAGTTAACTGATGTATTCATTAGTTGTATTATGAGTTAATAACTTGTGAATTAATTAATAACTAATTCAACCAACTCATCTCTAGTCTATTTTCCAGTTAGACTAAATACAACCAGTTTAACAAAGCTAAACTGAACACAACTCCATCAACTGCACCTCCAGTCCACTAAACTCAACTCACTTGAGTTCTAACTGAAGTCCTGCATTCAAATATTAGTCATCCCATAGGTAACCACGTATTTCCTTCTGGGATCTGCATGTACCACATCCGTAGCTCATCCTGAAGTGCTCCAAGAGAATAAGACAAAGTTTATAGTCGAAATATTATTATGAGCTAATAATATTTGATTGTTCTATATTTAGACTGAGCAGTCACTCCGTTGTGATCTAAAAATAGAAGTCCATTTTTCCAAACTTGATCAATCATCCATAAACAGCAACCTGCAATCCATAGACATGATCCATATGTCTAAAAATAGACATAGTCTAAAAATAGACTTCCGCCAAAAATAGCCTGCGGGCCCACTTAGTGAAGGCGACTCTTTTCACTAAGCTCCATCATCTTGTTGCAATCTCAACACTCCCTCTCGACAAGATATGGATTATCAGCAACCCCTATCCTGCCTCGATGGTACTCGAATTTGCTCTTGGTGAGAGCCTTCGTCAGAATATCAACATCCTGATCCTCCGTTGGAATGTACGAAAGTAACATGATCCTCCGCTGCACACAATCTCTGATATGATGGTACCTGATGTCAATATGTTTAGATCTATCATGAAATACAGGATTAGCCGAGAGTTTAATGCAACTCTGGTTATCACAGTAAATCACAGTAGGATCCAAATGAGAACCGAACAAACCAACTAGGATCTTCCTCATCCATATAGCCTCGCATGCAGCCAACTTGCTGCCATATACTCGGCCTCCGCTGAACTGAGTGCCACGGATCTCTGTTTCCTGCTGTACCAAGAAACTGCTGTCGATCCAATATTGAAGACCCCTCCTGATGTGCTCTTTCTGTCCGTTGGGCTCCCTGCCCAATCTGCATCCGTGAAGCCACATAGCTTCACCTCATCCTCCTGTCTGTACCACAAACCATATCCCGATGTGCCTTTCAAGTAGCGCAATACATGCTTGCCCGCATTCCAGAAGAGCTTGGTAGGCTTAACCATAGCTTGTGAAAGCTGGTTAACTGCATAGCATATATTAGGTCGTGTATTGACCAAATACATCAGCGACCCCACCAACTGTCGATAAACAGTGGCATCCACTTCTTCTCCCGAAGTGGCATCCTCCTTCCTCCAACCTCCAGGAAGAGAAGTATCAACAGGCTTGCAGCCATGCATGTTGAACTTCTCCAGTATCTCCCGAGCATACTTGCCCTGAGAAACAAACAGTCCACCACTGCGCTGCCATATTTCCAATCCTAGGAAATAGTGAAGGAAGCCCAAGTCCTTCATCTC
>APFE031399870.1:8328-21333 GCA_000404065.3 Pinus taeda
AAAATATAGGAACTTGAGTTTCTTGACCATAAGGGAGAGGGTGAGTAACTCTCGACTGCCCCCCCACCAAATAAGTCAATTAGGCCTAAACAAGCAAGCATTGAGAGTGAAACTGTGGTGGCACCTTGGGATGATAGAAAGTGCTATTGAGGTGGGAAATGAACTAATGATAAGGTGGGTGGATAACCAATAAGGGTAGGTTCTTCATAGGTAGGAAGGTGGTGGGCTTCCAATCCAATCAAATCCACTAATCAAATAAATTAAATAAAGTCAATCAAACATTTGGTTGGCCCCATTTGGGTAAGACAACTCGTCCTCATCCTCCTCTTAATCTGATTAATCAAATGAGAATCTCCTTACTTGCAGTGTTGGTTACATGTGACCTATTTTGCGAGATGAATGCACCGCTGGGTGTGTTGGAATGATATTTTGCTAAATCAAAATATTGAATGATAAATAAGATTTGACTTATTTTGTAGCAACCAAACTAAGTGCCTGCTCCGAACCTCGTGGGCCATCGAAAAATAAATCAATCTCTCAATCACTTGGATCAACATGGTGGCTGCCTCCCCTCCCTCCAATTCGAGCCCATTTGTTTCTTTTCCTAGTTAGCCCGATTTGACTCTCCCGACGCAATTTGTCCATGTTCGTAAAGCCCACCATCAATCTATCCATTTAGGAAGCACATAATTAATCCCCTTCTCCCGGCAAGTGAGAGCAAGCCCCGGTTCTTATCCCAGCCTGGGTTGATTAGACCAGCTCGCATGCTATCCTCCCTCATTCCACTCAGAGCAATCAAAGGTAAGATCACAACACCACTCCACTGTGTCATTCATAGAGTAATCAAAGTCAAGGTATGAGTTTCACGCACCACTACTGTTTCCACTAATTAAAAGAAACAAGAACCACTGTTACCGAAACAAAATACCATCGCCGAAGAGAAAGGAAAGTAATAAATGAACCTACCTTTGCTGCTTGAAATGAATTGAGCTCCCTAAAGAAAAAAAATTGAGTTCTGGAACCCAGATGGAAATTGATATGCCCCTGAGGCCCCTCAAAAAGGATTTGCTTAATCCAAAACCTAAATTGAGATGGTTTTAGTAATGACTGGCCCACGCAAAGCGTGAATCGAAGAAAAAAAGGCAAATCACTGACCTGATACCACAACCTGAGATAAAAAACCTATTACCCGACATTATGAAAAAACGTGGTGCTACCTTTACGATTCATTTGGATTTGATTTCTTATACACTTTTATACTATGACAACCTTAGCTCAAGGGTGGTATAGTTTAGTGATTTTCATTATATCTATGTAATTACCCATAGTGGCACTGAAAATGCACAACGTGCCTTTGCTTTGTCATAGTGTTTACGTATAATAAAGATAGAATGTCTAATCAAACAACTATTTCATAGCGCTAGCGTCCTTATTTCTCTGTTGAGAACTTGGCATCCATCCATGAGTTATTTCGAAGGCTTAATCCTTCCAAGCATCTACCCCTCCAAGGGTTTTGTTTCTCTTTGATATCCTTCCTTAATACCTACCTCATTGGTCCCAACTTGATTTCCTAAAAAAGATGTTTTCATCTCGGCTTGATCTCCCAACTATTTAGTCGATCAATCAATCAATCGACCGATAAATCAAATGTTCTCGAACGGGATAACCCCATCTCAAAGATGGAGAAGTATCTATCCTCCTTGTCTCTCCTTCATTTGTTGGATGTAAATGAAAAAAATGATCAATTTCTCACTTGGACCCACATATCTACCTGCTCTGGCAGGTCTATATTTGTGCCGAACCTAGTTCCTATTGGATATTGAAGTAAGGAGGAGATGTTTCCAGCCAACAATCCAAATCCTCCTAGCTTTGGATTTTTCTATCCTTTGAAACGTTGTGAGGAGGCACTATTCAAAAAGAGAATTTCGCTTTCAAATGTAAGTTGGGCCACTCCTCTAAAAACACTAGTTCTATCTAGCTCTAAGTTACTATTTGGGTGGGTGTGGGGGGTCTATAGCCTCTCGCCAAAAGTGATAGCAACATCAAGGCGCTAAACCTCGAAACAAGTTCTTTCATACCGCCAATTATAGAAAAAATTAATCAAATGGAAAATCTAAGTAATAAGAAATCATTTTGAGTACCCCTGAACATATATTTGGATCCATCAAAAGAAGGTTTAGCAAAATGAAAACGTCAAAAGAGAGAGAAGGTTTTCTAGCATCTGTTCCAAGCTAACTTATTGCCTACCCCTTTCCAGGTAGGCCATTGATTGATCAATCTCATCTCTCAATCTCATCTGTTAACACAACTCAATCAATTGCTTGTAAGTAAACAATGAGGCTCAATGTCTTTCTTATAGTGGGAAAATGTATGGGAACATAATCAATCTGATATTCGGTGGATCAATAAGGGACCTTCTCCTCACCTTAACTGGGTATGATATATAAATAGGGTACTTATCCTCTATTGGTGGCCTTACTTGGTGTATTTTGGCGGGTGCCTTATGTATGCGTACTGGGCATAATTCTTTTCCTTGGTTGGTTCTTTACGTGTATTGGGCGGACTTCTCTTTTCTCATCTATTGGTAAGGCATTCTCTGTGGTAAGTACTTCTCTCATCATGTATATTGGTCAAAAACTCATCTCTCCTTGGCGAACCTTCCATCCAACAACATCATCAGAAGATTCATTCCTTTATCCATGCCGAATTAGGATTCAAGTAAGAATCCAGTGTGTCATCCCTGATTTTTCAATCTAGTGTGTCATCCCCCCCTCCCCACCTTGTTTATATCACACGCTCTGATGCACCAAGCTAGGATAAGGAGAACTTGAAATTACATACTATAAGAAGAAATAGGATCCTTCCTTTCCAGCTTGTCTGAGGGACGTTGTTTCTTGTCCGTCGTTCTCATCGTCATCTTTGTTCTCTTCGTTGTAGGGCATTGGCTACGGTGTTGGCGCGGTGGGTTCAGGGGGTTCCAGGGCTAGTTCCGATTCGGCATATGAGGGGAGGTGGCTGTAGCAATGGTTAGTAGAACTCATATCTTCGCAAAGAATAAGCGTGTTGTTTATACCTATTCCTTTTATTTTTCTTTCTAAATGAGTGTTTATTTATCCCTTATATCCCCCTAAAGTAATTGGCCAAGCGGTCTTACAATCTGGCTTAGTAGTGAAACTTGAACCATATTTAGTGCCTATCTATCCTAGCTGTTCAATGATACTGGAGTATAGTAGCCTATCTGTCCTAGGTAGCCCCACCTTGGCTTGGTCCTTTGTTCTGTGGTTTGGGGGCACCTTTTCCTTGTTTGGATTTGCAGATCCAAAGTCTCGAGTCTTCTCTTTAAACTTTTGCTCAATCTTGATAGCGTATCGATACGCTATGCCGAGCGAAGAAATGTCCAGGAACCCCATCTCGTCCTAGATGTACTTGTGTAGACAACTACGGTACTTGAGCACCAAATTCCGCTCAGTATCCTTGATACCCAGCTTCATGCGAAGGGTATGGAAAATATTTGTGAACTTTGACACATCTTGGTCCCTTCCCTGTCGTAGCGTGGTATGCTTTATGCATTTGTCTTCATAGCTTCAGACAATGTAATATTGTTCCTTGATGGCAACTCAGAAATAATTCCAAGTGGGTGCCTCTAAAAATAGCGAGGGTTCACTCTCATCCTTTTGTTCATAGTAGGTTTCCCACTAGTCCTTGACGTGTGGGGTGGCTTTGAGAAGTGAAAAAGCAACCTTTTCCTGATTGGAAAAGTCATGAACTGAAAATTATCCTTCCAATAGATTTAACCATTTATTTACCGCATTTGCATCTATCAGGCCTTCGAATATGGGAATATCAAAGTTAACTTGTACCTTAAAAGGAGTGACGCCTCTAGAGTGGCTGTTGGATGAAGATGCATCGCCTATGGGTAGCCGTCGAAGGATATGGGAAAATTTTTCCATCATCGTGTTCCTATGTCACTCGAGGGCTTCCTCAAGCAACATTTTGAAAGGATCTCCTACCCCCTCGTCTTTATTTTCTTCTTCCATGGGAGGTCATTGGGTTTTGCGAGGCTGATCTTGCAATACTTCAACAAGATCAAGCCCTAAGTCCTTATACCTTGACCTTGTTGGGGACATGAAAAGAAAAATAGAGAAAGAGAAGACTTCTTTAATACCATTGATCTAAACTTAAACAGGAATGCAACGATTTACAGATATAATCATAAATACAGAGATGTAGGAGAAAAACACTCATTTCATTAACAGAAAAATACTGAACTATGCTTACAAACATAATGGAAATAAGATAGCTCGGGCTATGGTAGCTTATCTATGAGAAGAGATGTGGCGACTACATGGTCCTATTTATTATTGGAAAATATGAGAAAACCCTAAACAACCAAAAACCTAACCCCAAGAGATGTAACACCAAGAGTTTGTGGGCCCCGTTGGGGTTAGTTGGGAAGCCAGCTTCTCGGGGGCGTAACTTTGGTCATATTATGTCTATTTGACGTGTAAGATACCTTGTTGGAAAGGTCTTGCTGAGTACTACAGGTTTTGCCACATGCCCTTTCCTATGACCATGGGCCTGCCGCGAACCCCAAAAAAACACTATTTAGGGGGTCAACACTACTCTGAAAGTTCAGGACCCGAAAAAATGCTAAAAATAGTAAACGCTGAAATGAAAAAGGAAATAGATGAAACTGATTGAGGGGTCTAGGTGGAATAGGCAGGTGGCCACCAATATCCACATGGATCACATGTTATCATGTGAGGTAGAATTGTGGGCACTATTGTACTTCAAGGAAAAGCTTGAGGTCACTTGAATTAGGCTCCTAAACCCTTGATTGTAATTTTGGGTTCTAATAAATGTTCACTCCACTTGTAAGTATTAGAAGCCACATTGTCATGTCGCCATATTCATTATTTGTATTTGAGAAAAATTGTTCCTAGAGAATAAGTTGGATTTCACACTTGAGTCTCTTATATCTCTTTCTCTTCATCCACTTAACAAACTTAATTGAATTCCCACTTAGATGATCCATCTCAATTTGAGAATCACTTTCTCTTTCTCCTTCTTTATCATCTTGGGTCTTCCAATATCGTGATTCTTTAAGATAGGAATCACTACTATCTTGACAAGTTTCATAGTGGTATTTCATGTGACCAAAGTGGATTTTCTAGGTGCTGAATTCCTTCTCATAGATGTCACAATTTATAGAAGAATCGATGGGTTTGGAATTAAGTCCTTCACTCAATAGAAATAGGAAGTCCTAATATTCAAACCACTAATTGTTTTTGGGATTCATTCATAACACATACAATAAATTACTCTCATATTTATCCAATCGCTCTTCATCCTCCTCATCCATTGATTTATGATTTGAAGCTCTAGGCCTCTTGATCTATTGAAATTAGTTTCAATGAGCATGCCTACAATGATGGAGGTAGAGGTGTGGGTGTGGTATGTCATGTAATTTCCAAGAGATCTTCCTCATATGAACCTCTTGCTACAAATATTGCAAAAGCGTATGTATTTGTGCTCTCCTTGTTTCATTCTACTCCACCTTCAATGCTAAGATTCTTTACTCAATATAATATGTGGAATAATAATTCATGCATTTCAAAAAATGGTATACTTACGATCTCCTCCAATTGCTCCCATTGGCAAGGAATATCTTGCAATAGATAAATTGGGCATGTTATAGGGCTTCTGTTACTAGGGTTTTTATATCCAATGAGTTATTCTTTCTCATTCAACTCTATTCCCTTATCACTTGGGAATCTCATGAGGTTAAAGAAGATTCATATCAATACTAATAAGCTCAACCATTTGGTCCCTCCATTTTTAGCATATCTCCACAATATTTAAGAATTGGATCTGTTAGAGAACGGGCTTAAAGGAAACATAATGCATAATATACACATTTTGAATCTTTACACCAACATGTTGGAAGGTCTTGTTCTTTCCTTGATAGACTCTTGTCTTTCCAAGATCACTATTATTCTCTATGTAAACCCTCTTAAAGGCCCCATTCCTCGATCTATGGGAGAATTGAGTTCTTTGCCATCATTGAATATATTTGATGATGGGCTTATGAGAATTATATTGAATTCTATGGGTATGGCCTCAAATTGGTCTATCTTGTACCTTAATAAAAACAAAATCAACCACAACATTCCATCCATAGGGAAGATCACATCTCTAGGATTCCTTCATCATTAGGAAATTGAATTGATCAAGATTTTGTTATCTTCTATTAGAGGTCTTTTTAATTTGCATCCATTTTCAATGTCCAATAATATGATTAACAACCTCATTCCTACGTAGTTTAGTAAGCATGGACAATGAACCATATGGAAGAAAATTCATATGCTAATTAGGTTATTCCACCAACATTTTGCTTAGAACAATGAAGTGTCAACTATACTTCACGAGAAACTAAAGCTACTTCTGCCCTAGGGCACACTAAAGGAATAATTGTCTATACAAATTTGAAACATTTTTCATATTTTTTCCAACCCTCCTAGACTCTGGGTGTAGGCCAATGAATGCAAGGACACTAGTCATTTCTTTTTGTGTTCCCTATTGCATGTCTTTTCTATTTTCATGGTAGTTCTATGCCATTGTTGCTTTGCATGGCACTTTACATTATATATTAGTTGTTTGGTTGATGGTTTTCTCAATGATGATGAACTATGTCAGTGGTTAGATCTTCAAAAGGATAGACCATATCTTAGGTAAGGGGGCTAACATGGTGCCAATGGATTTGGATAAGTTGTAGAAGTAATGAAAAAGGTGGTGGACTCTACACAATATCAAAGAAAGAGTAATGTATGTGTCTCATCCTTACGTTTGATGTCCAAAATACTATTATGAAAATAACTTATAGATAGAAAATTAATTATTTAATATTCATATTTTAAATTGTATTATACTCCTATATAGTTTCTTGGATGTTTGACACCTTTAAATATTAAACTAGAAAGCATATGCAACTTATGACCATGAAGAATGAAAAATTATGGTAATGAGGTTAAAGAGAAGCCACGCAACCTTCAAAAATATATTGAAGTTTCCCAAATTTGATGTACACTATTAAAAATCACCATGAGTTGTTCAACATGAGTGGAGGTGGGGGGTGGGCTATTGCCATTACACCTGGTCATATGACCGAGGATGTGGTAGCATGCCCCATTAAATTTTATTTTATTAATATTGGCTCAGGCATGGGGATGGATCATCCTTAGTTGTTCGGTACACTACAAATGGATTTTCATTTGGCCAAATAGTCCTTTGTGAAATATACCTCCGTTGGGATCCAACTATGATCTATTCTCACCTAACCTTGCCTTGTGCAACTGGGAATAACTCATTGCCACTAAACATCGAATTCAATGAGGCAGCCTTGTATTTCAATTGCACTTATCCTAAAAATACTCCTGATCAACTCGATATCCAATAAGGTAAACGGTTTCAAGATGCAAACTCCGGGGTTTTGGAATCATAGTTTTCCTATGGAGAACAAAGCTTGGGTCCTATTCATCAATGTGGCCTTGCTAGTTCCTTAGTGCATCCCTTGTAGTGCCCATACTCTTTAGTATTTCTTGGAGAAGCTCATAGGAAAGAGCATGCACTCAAGGATGAGATTTTCTCCACGGTGACTATTTTTTCCTTTAGCGACTTTGATTTGAAACCCAATTCTCATCACTACAATAGTCACTAGACAGTTCTGCATCCAACTCCCTAGACTTGACTCGTGGAATCTCTTGTGGAACAACATCGTCTTGATAGCTTGATTTCCTCTCTATTCAAACAATATTTTCTTTATTATTTTTGATTAGTTCCTATCACTTGTTTTCACTCTTAATACTGGTGGTTGTTGGGATTTCACCTCCTTTCTGGTGATCGAACCCTTGGTCTCATGTATTTTTACCTAGTTCTCTTAGCTTTCTTCTGTTGGTGGCATTCCTTCCTTCTAGACCTACTCTCCACCATATCACCTTTAACCTTTCCTATTTTGGTTCCTTCTCTCCCATTTTCTAGAGTCACTATCATGGTTCAATGGTTTGAAAAGTTATCCCTCTCCATTCCATTCATGTCCTAGTTTTGATAGCCCCCTCTCGCTTCCTTGGCGTTTATCTCCCTCTTGTACAACTTTCATTTTGTGCCAAAGTTAAGGAAACACACAGAAAAATTTGAGTTGAAAAGTCAACATCTTGTTTATAGGAACTCACCCTATCCGTTATTTAGGAAGAACTGACTTGTGCTGAAAGGGAAGCATTCAGTCAATAGTTAAGCTTCCAATGGTTAAGTTGATACAAAAGGAACCAACTCTGATACCAATTATTGGAAACTTAACTATATTGAGAGGGGGAATATTTATTATATCCATCACATACTAACTTCCAAAAATGAGGTCCATAAGCTATTAATTCAACTTTTGCCTTCTCTCTCCATTAAAAGTTTGTAGTACTAAGCATAGGTGCACTTTGAAAATCCATGATTCAATGAGGTCTACCTTCCAACGGTTAAGCTGATACAAAAGGAAATAACTCTGATACCAATTATTTGAAACTTGACTATATTGAGAGGGGGGTTGAATCAATATAGTGCACTCATTGACGACAAATTTGTATTTTTAATTTCCTTTCTTATAGTTATTTTACCTATTAAATTAGCAACATTAAATCATATGAAAAACAAATTCAACATATAAAAACATTCAATTTCAACATAAGAATCAACACACAAAAGCAACACATGTGGACACTAGATATAAATGGAAACATATAAAGGGAAAAACCATGAATTTGTAGTTGTTGTGATGCAAATGCAAGCTCCTACTTCCTATATTACATAAGCTTTTGGAGTCTCCAACCTGTTATAGTGGTTGCAACACCCTCCAGAGTTTTGGCCTACATCCAATTTCAGAGTCTTCCTTGGTTATTTCCTTGATGTTTGCAAACACTCGGGCTCATCCCATGAGCTCATGTTGAGTCTTGATACCCTCTTTGCTTGAACGTTCACTGATCGTCTTTTAGCATGTTGGTTGCAATGTCATGCTTGCAGTCATGTTCTAGCTATGTTTAAGGTCTGCCTTCATGTGTACAAGTTGTATTCTCTATGTAAGTATTTGTCGCACTCACACACGAAGTTGTATGAAATGTCATGCAAGTGTCATCGCGATCATTCAACGATCCATCTCAAGTGTCACACTTGTCTCTCGCACTCGTTGGTCAATCACATTGAGCATGTTGTCTTGTTGGTTTGAGGTGTCTTGTCATTAAGTAAAGTTGAGCATGTGTTTGCAAAGTCTTTTATATACAAGCTCAATCACTCAAACACTTAGACATTTTACTGAAAAATTTGTCGACCAGACTACACTCCATCAGCCAAACCTTCGCTGAGATACACTGTGTACTGTCAGCCCTCAATGCCCAAGTAATGTTGCCTAGAATTGTGAGAGCTTGAGGTTGCCTCCCAGGCAGTCTGCACTACGCAATCTTGGAATCGACCTGGCATATTGTCACCCAGAACAATGCAGAAGCTACCAAAGAAGCCATCTCAATCTACGTTGCCCGCAAGCCAATCCGTTAAGCCTCCCATTGGTCAATTAGAGAGTTTGACCGAGTACTGTCCCTAGGCTTCACTCCTCCAAAAAATTGCACAAAATCTGTCCTCATGCTTGCCTCCACTGACTAGAGAAATTGTGTAGACAAGAGGAATAGGCACCCGTTGCCTGTCACTGCATTGTCTCTGAAAATTGTGCAGTTATGTCAGTGAATCCCCCTTCTAGCCTGTCTGCTACTCCTCCTGAAAATTGCACCATTTTCTTGCACTGTTCACTAGCTGCCTGACACCCTGCTCAGCCCGGAAATTGCACAAATATGTCCTGCATGCCTTCCTCACAGTTCTGTGCAATTTTGGTCAGCAAGCTCTTGCAGCCCGCTCCTAGCCTCCCTTGAGAATCTGCATAGTTTTCACTGCTAGTGTCCTCTGCTTCATGCACTACGTTCCCTAAAAAATTGTGTAGTTATACCTCCCAGATGAGCCAGATCCCGCATAATGTCACTCCTATTCTGGACTGCTCATCCCAACCTCCCAGTGACCCTTGCACAATTTTTCTTGTCAGTGCACTGGAGCTCGCATCTCGTCCTGAAATGTGCTCTGTGTAGTTTCAGAGCCTTGTCCTCTCTTCGGATCAACTGCACCGGAAAACTAAAGATGATGCATCATGGTAGACTTGGGGATTTCTAGATTTGATGTCATCTCATCATGAGTGACTGCAGATACAGGTACTTGGATGAGACATGGCACGATGACGAACGAGATGAACAAGGAGAGCATGCTAGGAGACTTGTTCGTGAATGGATGAACACATGAAGCATGCCAAGTACCAGTGAAGAGGATACATGGACGTTCAACATCAAGCAAACACCAAGACCATCAAAGACTATGAACACCTTTCCATGTGGAGGTGAAGCTATGTTACACCAAGAGCACACTCATCATTCAGTAGCACTGCAGCTCAACATGGACACCACCATTAGCATGAACATACCAGCATTGTCATGTCAAGTCATGCCATGAGTCGTCTCATCCACATCTATACTATGGGCCATACTATTGTAATAAATGTAATGTAACGTGGAAGTCCAAGAGATCCATATACAAAGTTGAAGAGTCATGTAAGTCAAACAGTCATGAGGGAAGTCGAAGAGTCACAAGGGCCCAGTTCACCCTTGGCTATATATACCCCTCATATGTACATGCAAAGGAATTTTTCACCTTGGCTCCTCCCACATAGCCTTGAGAGTCTATAGTCTTTTCTTTGAGGAGTGAGTAGTGGCTCCAACGCCCCGCTACCGGGGTTAGTGATGTAATGGTGTACACATATGTCTTGGAAATTTCTCTTAATTCAGAACTCTATTAACATGCTAGTACATTTTCACACATGTATTTTATTCGTTTCTAAGACTATTCTTTGGGCATTTGTAATGCATGTTGCTTTAACCTGTATTAAGACAATTGAACTATTTCAGTTGTTTTAGTGCATATGCTGTTGGAAATGTGTTGTATCATTTATTAACGATGTCTTGCCTTAGTTTTTCACTCAGTCTCACCCATGTGGACTATTCCCCTAGAAACTTGACAAATTCATTCATGTAAACTTGTTACAATGACCATCGCACTTGTGTGGACTACTTCACTGGGTATTTATATGCTATCTATTCATATTTGTGTTTGTGACTGCCACATCCATGTGGAATACTCTACTGGAAGCTACACAGATCCTACTATGTTGTGTATCTCTAACAGAGTTGGGACTATTTCCTTTCGACTTGAGACTCACTCTCACCCTCTCCCTTTTTAGTGAAAGACCTTTGACACAAGCGACACTAAGAACTCACCAGGCACACAAACCTCAATGTTTGAAGATTAAGTATACCACTCTCATGTTCTGACAAGCAAGAGCTAAGGCATATCTTTAAGATAATGGCAACCGGGCCATTATACCATATGAGAATCCTACACCAAACAATGTGAGTTCTAGTTGGGACTTCATACAAGGGAGATCCCCTGAATGTTGGCGGATCCAACACTATACATTTTTGGCACTAGGAGGGTCGGATGTCAATTTGAGCCCGTAACATTTGGTTTGAATCTCTTACCAAATGGATCATACACATTTCATGTTCCCAAGGTGTTTATATCATTTCTCCCTTAATCAAATATCAATCCCTGATGAGCTTCTCGATCACTTTTCCTTATTAAAGTTTGACGACGAGGACAAAACGCCCATAGCCCAACACATTTATGATTTTCTTCATTTCTGCAAATCTCATGAAATCGATAGTGAAGAGCTTGTTTGCGTACTTTTCTTCCTCACCCTTGAGGGTCATGCTAATCGATGGTGTCATACCTTGCCACCTGCTTCTGTCCCATTCCCTTCTTACTCTCCTCAAGGAGCTCCATCAAGCCTTCGATAAGTGTAACCACCAAGATGTCTATGAAATAATCTCTCGTTTAAGAATGAAGCTTGGTGAATTAGTTGAGGGCTTTGCTACCTGATTAGCACCAATATTGCAACAAGAATGATGCAACTCCTGTGGCTACCAACTTTACTTTATCAACCCGAGGTTCGTACAAATTTGGAGGTGATAGTGCTGTATACGCAAGCAGATGTAATGGGTCCACTCTTTGTTATCGCTGAGCTGGCAATAGAACACTATGATTTCTCAAACCAACCTTCCATTGATTCAGAAGAAGTTTGATTACCAATGAAGAAAGGAGAATTTTATCCTAATTGGAAGAATGAAAATATTGTCTGCTGCAGTAATGAAAGACTGAAATGAATGCTTCAAACACACCACTCATCTAACTATTTGTTAAGAGATCTTGCTTCAGAAGAATTCTAAGCTAACATGTGTGTAATCCTAGCTATCCTAGGATGCAATCTGAAATAACCAAACATTTTACTGCTGTGCATATGAATGAACACAATAACTCTTTTTTCCTTTTGTCCCTTTTTGTGAAAATGTGAATGCTAAATCTTCTTGGTGATGTGGCAGGTGGATTAGAGATGATTGTGAAGGTCAGATGGTTGGGGAGGCAAGTGGGGGTATTCTCCTATCTTCTTGTATGTTTTTTCCACAAATCAGCCTCAGGAGCCTCACATAACCTTATGCCCAAAGTTGTAATGGAAAAGTTGAACCTTGATGTCACAAGACCATACGAAGATTTATACTCCTTTGACTCAAGTCAAGTCAAGTGTCTAGGCCTAATCAAAGACCTTTCTGTATCTCTAGTCCAATTTCCCAACAAGACAATCCTGATGGACGTAGTAGTTGCTGACATTGTTGGAAATAATACTGAGAGGGGGGGTGAATCTGTATTATCAAATCAGTAAAACTTTTTCATTTTCATACTCAAATTCATATACGCTACTTCAGTTAAGGATATCTGCGTATATACGCGACTGTGTTAAAAGCAACCAGCGTACATGCAGTA
>APFE031399874.1:0-13308 GCA_000404065.3 Pinus taeda
TTTAATGTTTTTATGTTTACAAAATTTGATATCTATTCATGTATTAATGGAAATTTGATGTGCATGGAGGATTGTGTATAACATTTATTGTTTGGGTTTCTTTTATATCTATGTATTTAGAATGAATGTGGTTGACATATTGTATCTAATTTAAAATAAAATAAAAGACGGAGTTTGGGGAGTAAGAAGCTTAGTGTATAATAGGCTAGAAGTGAGAGGGGAGGCCAGAGAATTTATAATCCTTGAAGCTAAGAGAAGTTCTTTCTATAAATATGTAGATACAAAGATTATATCTCAAATTCTTAGCAATCTCACAATACGCGCACCAACACACACTCTCTCTACACCCTCTCACCCCCTTCCCTGCCCTCTCTCTCTCCGCAACCGACACCCTCCCACCCACTCTTTCTTTACACCCCTCTCCCCACTCTCTCTCTCCACACAAGTTTGGAGAATGATTATATTTGTTTTATATAATTGTATGATTTGCATTTGAATAATTGTATTTAAATGATTATAATTGATTTATATAATATGCATTTATATTTTTGTATTTAAATTTGTATTTTTATTACTTGTTAAATTGTATTTAAATTATATTAATATTTATATTCATATATATTTTTTGTAAAACTCAATATTTAATAATATGTTTATATATATTATATATATATATTATATATATATATATACACGAGGTTAAAACCTATATATAATATTTAATAATAAAGTTTGCATATCATTGCTAATTAGGGTAGGTTGAAGGAAACAATGGAATTCACTCCACCTAGCTTCAATTCTCACAAATAATATGATGAATGTCAACAATATTAATAGTATTAAAAGTGTATGTATATTCTTCATATGAAATATACAATATTATACTTGTGAAAAAAAAAATATTTATATAGAATTAAAATATTATATCAATTTATTATAATACTTTTATAATAATTTAAATTTAATTTAAATTCAATATTAATAAAATACAATTTAATGTTTATATAAAATATTTTATAAAAAATAAATAAATTAAATTATATAAATAATGTTTATAAATAATATAACAAAATACTCATTATTTAATGTTTACATATTTCTATATCCACAGTTTATATATGTATATATATAGATGGGGTGAATAGTATTACTTGCAAATCTAGAAATTACATAGAAATGTTGGATTTTCAAGGTCAGTTTCTCACAGTAGACACTTGAACATCACCAAGAATAAACTTTCGTAACATAGTTAAGGGATAACTAGCTAAAGGAAAAAGTCAAAAACAAAATACCAATATGAAAAAATCATGATATACTATTAGGAAGACGGGTTTGATCCAATAGAAACAACCTGGATGGATCTTTGTCATCCTTAGCTATTCCCCTAGATCGGGCTAGGATTGAAAGATGATACTCTATACACTCCATTCTACGATCTAGGTCCTTTATATGCGAATGCAGGTGTTTGAAAGAGTGAAGAGTATTTATTCGGTGCTCTTGGTGATCCAAAAAAACTCAACCTAGTAAGAATTTCATGTGCCACTATAGTTTGAATACTTGCATGTATTTGTTGTACCTACCCTGAGTGTGACCAGTATCAGGAACCCAATTCGCCAGCTCTACAAGAAATTCTATGTACGAGAGATGAGGCCTTTGAGTAGATCCCTCTCCCTGAACATGGGTCAGTTCTTCCTGTATAAAACCTAGGGTGAGGTCTCAATATTTTATGGTTGTATCCTCCAAGCGATGATGCATTCTCACATTTCCCCTGTGGGCCCTCCCTTGGTAGTAAGGAACCCCTCTATGCACTCGAGCTCACTAGCATGACATGAAAACGAGATTTGAGAGGCTAGAAAAATTAGACTCCAAGGAGAGGAGTGAAGGAGCTAGACAAGTGCCAAAGAGGCTCCATATTGTCGGGATATAGATGGGGGGATGCAGCTAGAGGAATAATCATCATGTGAAACTGACATCTTGGACCAACAAAGGCAATATGTTTAAAGCATGAGAGATGTAAACTTCAAGCCATAGAGGGTCAAGAAAAGAATCACCTTTGGAGCCCAGTGGGGGTGAGAGAGCACAGAAAAAAGGAGGAGAGGCGATCTGAGATAATTCTGAGAGAAATGTGGGTTGACTCAGATGGATTCAAGAGACCAATAGGGGGCATGAGTAGAGAAGCCATGAGGCTAGAGACCGAAGCATGGAAGGGACTAAAGAGAGGTAGAGGCGATGAATCCCAAGGAAGTTGGAAGGTTGATAATCCTACAAGAGAAAAATACCAAGAAAATGGAAATAAATGGAAAAGGGGGCATATGATATCATCCTCCTCATGTTGTGGACAAAGCTAAAGTTGAAGACCTGTCACGAAAAAGAAGTATTCTAGCTGCAGTGGGTGTTGTTTCCCCATTGAGCGTTGAATATTTAGGCAAGGCTAGGCTACTCAATGAGCTGAGGCTAGCTTCAACAATTTCCAAACACCAATTGTAAAACCCACCAACCACGAACGAATCGAAGATTAAATAAATTGCATGCCCCAATTCCATATATAAATGCCTCATATGTTGAAAAACATGACAGAACAGATGATTATTATATATTATAATATAGATTTTATATATTATAAAAAAGTAAAATAATATTATAACATTTATATTATATATAATATTTAATATAATTATTATATATATATATATATTTTATACCATATTTAATTTTTATTTTTTTCCCCAAGGAAAAATCGTAATTTTCATTGATAGTAAGAAAATTACATATTGTAGATGCTGAGTCACATATGCTACATAGTGAGGCTATTCGCCCATCAAAAAATATATCATAGGTCTATGTGGCTCCACGCAGCGAGAACAATTTTTCAAAAATTTCAAAAAAAAAAAAAACTCCATGCAGGGAGTACAATTTTTTATTAGCTAATATATATAGCTAATATAACTGAGATATACATATGTACTAATAAATTATGCAACAAAAAATATAACCATGTAAATACAAGCCCCTCCGGGCTCAATTATGCTCTATAGTCCATGTATGGGCGATGGTAGTATTGATAATGATCATCGTCCCTCTGCTCCTGTATCATCCATGTACCATGTGGTTGGTTCGCAGCTTCCTTGGATAGCTGATCAAAAATATGGTTGCATTCCCTATATATGTGGCGACAAACAAAGTGATCAAAATGTGCAATGAATCTGTGTGCCTCTTCCAGAATGGGTCTCAGAGTATATGCATGACAAATAGATGTATTGTTTATCTAGTTGATAATATTCTTTGAGTCCCCAAAAATTTGGATATTCTTGCAATGTTTTTCCACGGCGAAATGAAGGAGATATCTAAGGGTAATGAGCTCAGCATAGTTTTTTGTGCCCCTTCCCAACCCCATTTAAATTTTAAAGAAATGTGTATCAAAGAGGTATAGAATAGCTCCCCCACCCCCCACACCCTCCATCCTAGGCAGACCTGTCAAAATAAGCCTAAGGATAGTCTCAGTTGATGGCCTCAGGTACTATATTTCTGGTGGGAGGAGTAGCATCATCATTAGGGATGATATAATAGGTGGCCAAAGTTCGAGCAAAGATAGAGTGCTAATTAGGGATGATGTCCTGGAAAATATATTGGTTCCGAGATATCTAGTTAGCCCAACAAAATAGGAGGGGTAGATTTATGGCTTTCTTCGGGACAACCAATGTCCACCAGGCTAGCCAGACGTCCTTTACAGATGAGCCTTGCCATCGAATATGGATTTTTATGGCAATGAGGGTTGTATTCTACAGGTCCACAACGATCAGGAAAAACAGAAAGAGGTGGTCAATGGATTTTGAGCTATTCTTGCATAAGCAACACCAAGATGGACCATGAAAATCTCTCTTATTAAGATTGTCCCCAGTGGGGGCCTTGTTCCTGAGCACTGTCCACATGAACAACCACGTTTTTGGGGTGATTTTAGTTTCCACAGCTGGCTCCAAAAATGCTTAGCAATCAGTGGTCGATGGTCCACATAATACATAGATATCCTTCCTTGGGTGAGTATTTGACATGTTTTTCTTGGGCCCAAACTAGCTCATCTCCCCCCTTTGTGATCCCAACGTGTGATTCAGTCAGAGCAGAGATATAATCATTCCAATAGTGATGCCAGATCTGTGGGAGATGTAGACAATGAGCAGTCTTCCATGCTTGTTGGAAAAGAGTAGTGTGCTCTGGATCCACAATCTGATTAATGTATATGAAGCCAAAATTGTTGAGTAGAAAGGTTAATTCCCATGGAAGCCTGTGTGAGTTGCCACTGCCAATCCAGGGATCCAAACCAATGCGTACCAATGAGCCGGAATGTATTATCCAGGTGATCCCATCTCGGATGAGAGGCTAGGAGTTGATTACTGCTCTCTAGATGATAAATATCCCAGTCTTGTTCCAATTGGGTTGTCTGATCCAATCCATCATGTTGTGGGGGAAGATGTATTTCGAATAGGCCACCCTTGTCCATATATTGCATGAGGTGACCAACTACCATCCCAACTTAGCAACCAGAGTAGTTGAAAAATGGTCCTGTCTCTTAATTCCCCAACCTCCCCATTTCTTTGGTAGAGCAAGTAACTCCCATCTAGCCCAGGAAAAAATTCTTCCTATCTGTTTGCCTTTCCAAAGGAATCTGCAGTAGAGATTTTGAATTCTGGTGAGTATACTCCTAGGAATCCATGCTATGGACATCCAATATACGTGTGTGGCTTTGAGAACGACTTTTATAAGGACTAACCGTCCCGCTCTGGAGAGATATTTATGGTGCCAAATGTTTAGTGTTCTCTCGAGCTTGGAGACTAGCCATATTAGAAATCTTGTAACAATGACGCTTTAACCTGTATCCGAGATATCTAAGACCATCATCCAAATTTTGGAGAGTGAATGGGAATCTGTGGAGAGCATACTATATTTCATGCGGTGAGCAGATTGAAGCAGTGATGGTGGACTTTATGGTGTTGATCTCCATTCTCGTTGCTATTCTTAAAATGGACATGATGTTTTGCAGATTGTCAGGTCCCCAATGCCTCCATTAAGGAAGAGAAGTACATCATAAACAAAGAGAAGATGGGTTAGTATGAAATTATCTGTGATCGTGATACCCTATAATCTCCACATCCTGTGGTATTCTAAGATGAGTCTGCTAAGTCCCTCCATGATGAGAAAAAACAATAGAGGGGCGAGAGGGCATCCTTGCCTGAGGCACCTTTCCGAATGAAAAAATGGGGATGTTGATCCATTAATAAGGACACATAAATATATATTTGTTATGCAACACATAATCCAATTTATGAACTCTAAGGGGAAATTGAGATGAGTTAAGAGAATTCTAATATATAACCAGCTAGCACGATCAAAAGATTTGGAGAAATCTACTTTGAGTATCATACCTTTCAATTTCTTCATCTGAATGGATTGTAATACCTCGTGAGCAGTTCCTACAGCTTCATGAATCTATTGATTCTGAAGGAAAGAAAATTGTTCAGAGGAAATGTGGGAGGATAGAATGGGACATAGGTGATTTGCTATGATTTTGGCTATGATCTTATAAATACAATTATAGAGGGAGATGAGACGAAAGTCATCGAAGGAGCCAGGGTTGTAATATTTTGGGATGAGTGCAATGAAGGTGGAGTTGAAGGCCTTGTACATTCGCCCAGAGATTCTACATTCTTCAATGACCTTGAGAAGGTATTCTCCGAGGATTTCGAAAAAATCAATATAGAACTCGACTGTCCATCCATTTGGTCCAGGGCTCTTGTCTTTCTTGAACCATTTCAGTGGCTTCAAGCTCCTGCAATGTAACATCCTTATTGATATCCACAACATCCTGCTGATCAACAAACTGGGGAAACAATTGTGTCACTATGATGATTTCAGCCAGCGATGCAGTTGGGGGGGGGTTGTAGAGCTGCTTGAAATGAGATGTACCGAGGGAGGCTAAGTGCAGAAAGGAAATTACTCTGATGCCCTATTCATTATTCAAATTCCAAATGGCATTGATTTCTTTTCATCCATTGGTGAACTTATGGTAGAATTTTGTGTTATCATCACCTTCTAGTATCCAAATGGCTCTGCTTCGTAACCTCCATGATTCTTCTCTGTCTTTTATAATTTTGTCCCTTTGCGCTACTAGGGTAGTGTGTTGGGCTTCAAAATGTCATACAAATATCACTCATTACCATACATTTTTCACCTATGCTTCCATTATATCACTCATTATTCACTACCATGTCACTTCATTTTCCCAATTGTTCATCATTTATGGGTCTCATTTATATCTTCCAAATATTATTTATTTTCAAGCATTTTTAAGAGAAATTCTTGATTAGATATTAGATAATAATATATTTTACTTCATATATGGAAAGTGGATTGTTTTGTGACATGTGTAGGTACAAAGGAAGCTTCCAAGACACTTTTATGTGGCCTTGAATGATCAAATTCGAATTTGATAAGATAAGCCTCATGGAGAAGATCATGATCTCATGGAGAAGATCAAGGACAAAAGGGGGTTATGTGTCTGGATGGTTGAGAGATGTATGGAACTAAAGAGATATTAGTGGATCATCATTATGAGTTTGTTACCTCATCCCATTGTATAAATGAGAGTACAATCTCCTCCATTTGTAATTTAGAATTCCATTTGTAATCTTAGAGTTCCATTTGTAATCTTAGAGTTGGTTTGTCCATCATGATGGAGATTTTGAAATAAAGAATCATACTTTGATTTTGTTGCTTCTACATTTGAGTCTCCTTTGAAGTGGTGTGCTTGTGGAGTTATGGAGGGCCACCATGGCCTCACTTGCATGCTTATTTTAGGTATAATTTAATTTATGTTTTTATTTCATTTTAGCTTTTAAGTTCTTGTTAGATATTCTAATTGTTGGAAAAAATCTTAAAATTCATGTGTTCTTGTAAGGGAACCATAAGATCTCCGAAAAATTAGAAATCTCTCTAGTTTGTTTAGTTTTTGGAAGAAATCTTAAAATTCATATGTTCTTGTAAGGGAACCATAAGATCTCCGACAAATTAGGAATCCCTCTAGTTTGTTTAGTTGTTGGATGAAATCTTAAAATTCATGTGTTCTTGTAAGGGAACCTTAAGATCTCCAACAAATTAGGAATATCTCTAGTTTGTTTACTTATTGTAAGAGATCTTGTCGAATGTGTTATTGTAAGAGAACCAATAGATCTCAGACAAATTAGAAGTCTTTCTAGACCTATAGGTGGTACTTCTAAGTTTACCTTCCTGGGTTAACATTAATTGAACTCTAATTTTCATCCGCATTTTAGACCAAACATAGTGAGCCTCTCCTTATGCTCAGGATATATATATGCCCTTCCATGCTCATCTTCCATAGAATCTATCTCAGCTTCAACGCTTCTCAAGGTTTGATCATCCATCAGTCTCTTGTTGTGAGCCCATCTTTTGGATAGTTTCTTCAGATTTCTTAAATTGTGGGCAAATCTTTTTGCTATGTTCCCTCCTATGGCAGGAGGATGGGACTTCGAGTAATCAGTAACAAGCTTAATGTAGTCAACATATTTTAACCATGTTACATTGAACTTATATGGCGCTTTTGTCTTGTTCACACCTCCACTAATTTCAAGGTATATGGGCGAGTGATTAGATAAGCCCCTCGATCCAATCCATTGCCTATAGTTACACCCCATTCCCTGAAGTCATTCTTTAAGGAGGAAGCTATCTAGTCTTCTAGCCAGCCTAGCCTCCCTAGTCCATTTGTTCCTCTACGTGGGTTGTAGTCTAGCAGATGGAATATCAATAAGGCCATGGTCCTCCAATATATTTTTGAAGAAGTCTGATAGAAAATCAATTTGTGCATTATGGCCCCATGATTCAGAATATCTAATTGAGAAATTAAGGTCTCCTCCTAGAATAAGATTATCTGCTTGCACATGGTGAAGGAGGAGGATCGATGACCATATGAAGGCGGTGGCGCAGGTGGCAAGCTTCGCACCACCTGCTTGGGATGCAGGAACATGACCCATATGACTACTCGCATACTGGATGCCATGCACCCGCTGCTGTCAAGGCACCCGAGGCTGCCACCGATAATAGAAGGAGCGGTAATACCTGGTTCACGAGGATCACCGATCTAGACTCTTGTTTGATCACTTAGAGCACCGCTAAATGGCCTTCTTTGGTCTTTAAGAAAAATCACCCCGCGCTACCTTCTGCCGGCAACATTGTGGAAGAAAACGAAGAGGATAGCCTTCAAGAAGTTCCTGAAGAAGCAGTTGAAGGAAGTAAGGCCGAGATGAAGTTTGACTGTGACAAGAGATTATGTGATCTGCTGGAGCAATACACACAGATGTTGGACTGTGTTACAGACAATGTGGGATCCAAGCATTTGCAGGGCATTTGCACCAAGTTGAGGTCCAATCCGGTCATTTTGATGGGGAAAAGTGCAGAGAAGCCAGGGAATAGCGCCTACCACTCTATAAACAAATCTATACATATTTTGAAGAACAACATCTTCGCAACAAGATCTGTATCCCCGGTAAGTACCCACCATTTCCAAGTTTTTGTCAAAACCCTTGCCAGAAAAACACAATTACTTTGGGTAAAAGAAACTGAATCTGTAAAGTAACTACAGAATCTTATACTGCAAAAATTTGGATATCCCACCAGAACACAAAATCTGATTCATGGGGGCAGAGTACTCCAGACACAAATTACCTCAAGGAATACAAAATCACACCCTTGTCAACAATAATTCTCAATCTGAGAATAAGAGGGGGTGTGACAGACAACAACAGAAATCCCTACAGGGGGGAGGGAAGTGGGACTGGTACAAAAACTACAGGAACACATCAGGGGAAAAAAAAAGGAAGTATATCCTACAAAAACATTCTTCAAGGGAAAAACACAGCCAAAGCAGCACCAAGTCAAACAGGTATGGATGCAAGGCCATACATTGTGGAACAGTTGAACCATACCCCAGAATATAGCATAGATATACCATAAACAGATGAGCACTGCACTATATATGAAAGACAAGCAATAATATGTAGATTCAATTGTTTTTGGCCCAAACCGGTTCATCTATTTCATTGGATCTTCACAAACTAGACTACACAATGTGAAATACATCTTTGTTCCAAGGGGTTCTTTATAGTGAAATTTCCTACAGTAGAGGCTAGAGACTTTGTAATATAGGAAGGACCTTGGTTCTAGGGATCCAGAGGACTCTTCATCACACCATGGTTCCCAGATGATGCCAATACAATGGTTGTCTCTAAGATGCTAGTTTGGGTGTGATTGCACAATCTCCCATTACACCTCTGGAGTCAACAAGTACTCGCAGGAATCAGTAATACTATCAGATGCTACATCAAAATGGACACCCAAAGACTGGAGGAAAGAATCTACACTTATGCACGAATATGTGTGGAAGTAGACCTCAACAAAGGCTTGCCAGACCAAATTCAAATGAAGCATAGACAGAGGTACTGGTCACAGATTTTAGATTATGAAAACAAAACATTCAGATGCAAAACCTACTGAAAAACAGGACACCTAGAAAGCATATGTCCAACAACCAAAAAAGACACTCGTAGGAAGAAAAAGATGGGGAAACAATCCAAGGGATGGCAATTTCCTCCACCACTCTCGGATGAAGAGGAGGAAGAAGAGGAGGAATATGTAACCCCCAATGAGACAAATCAGATGAACAAAGAACCAAAAGTAGAAGACATAAATCCACAAGAACCTATAGACATACAGGCGGCAAGGATACTAGAAACAATGGATATGAGCAGATCAAAACGTCAACACATCTCAGACACATCATATTCTAATAAAGACAATCCCAAACCTGTGACTGATATAGCGCTAACACTTATAACTCCAACAAATCTCATGGAGGGTGGAGAGGTTGAGAAGAAAAAAGGGCGAAAATCTTGACTTTTCCCCCATTTGTACATCGTTACTTGTGTTCTTATTTTTTGAAAACCAAACACCCTGTGTGGTGATGGATGATATATGCATCTTTTTTTGACAAAAACTAAGCACCTTTTTAGATTATGGCTCACAATGGCTAAAAGGCCAACGCAGCATATGCCGAAAGGCATCTACAACATGTAATTTTTCAATTATAATGAAATATTATGATTTTTCCAGTGGAAAAAAGAAAAAAAGATTATCCACTTGCAAAAGACTAGAGCTAAGCAATTGTTCCCAGAACGAGCCCCAATTTTGGCATGGGCCATAAAAATTGATTAATCTTATGTCAATACCTAAGTTAGATGAATAGATCTCTGCCCCAATATAACTCGATCCCCCCCAAATCTTACATAATTTGATATTCATAGGGTTGAACCCCATCACAATGCCTCTGGATCTCCCGTGTACATCTAGGGTATGAAAATGTCATCTAAGAAGAATGGATTCAAGGAGGTGAGTGATGGATTCTACTAATCCCAATGTCTCCTAAAGAAAAATGAAATCCACCCGTTCAATGCTTAGGAGCCTCTGAAATGCTAATTTTTTTTTAGGACTAGCTAATCCATAACAATTCAAGGAGAGCAGCTTCATGAGGGAGAGGATACCAGGGTGTTCTGTGCTCTAAGAACATGGTCAATAGCTAATTGGAAACCCGCAATGAACTCCATATCCGCCTGATGTTTGGCCTTAGAGAGGGAGGAGGGTTTTCCCCAGGGAGGTTTGGGAGGGATGGGAAGGGATATGATACGAATGCCAATAGGTTCAAGTGGCTTTGACCAAGAATGAGATCTGAGGTGGTATGAGTGTGAGAAAGTCCCTAGTTTTGAGTTAGAGGATTGAGCAGAGAAGGTCACCTCTAGGAAAGATGGTGGGGTGCATGAGATAGAGGGGGGGCTGGCTTCAATAAGCAAGCCAAGGAGATAGGATTCAGACAGGTAGATACAAAAAAATAATGGTCAGCTGTGATAGAAGAAGTAGCATAAGACGAAGAAGTGAATGAGAGGGTATGCACCTGTTAGAAAGAGGTCAACAACGTATAGCACCAGTCTGAGAGGTTTTTCATATTCAACCTTAAAGTAAAGGTTAGGATCGACTTCACTCCTAGTGAATCCCAGCTTCATCAAGTAGCTATTGATCCTCTCATACCATGCTCGGGGTGCTTGCCGCAGCCTATAGGGAACCTTCTTCGACCTGCATACATGAGAATTTCAATAATAAATCTCAAATCCTTTGGGTTGCTCCACATAGACCTCTTCTTTGATTGAACCATGAAAGAATGTGATCTTGACATCCGTCTGATGTGGGTTCCATCCTTGTGAAGCCATAAGGGCTATGATCAAGCAGATGGTCTATATCTGGCAACAAGTGCAAATATCATAGTCTATACCTTGCTTCTGGGAGAAACCACGAGCAACAAAATGAGCCTTATACTTTTCCAAACTTCCATCTGCTGCATGCTTTATCTTGTAAAGCCATTTAGAAGTGACAATTGTCTTGTCTTGGGGTCTGGGAACTACTTCCCAGACATCATTCTCCATAATAGACTCATATTCTATGGTCATAACATCCTTCCATACTTGATGCTTGACGACATCTGAGAATGATGAAGGCTCATTTTGCATGATTGTGCTCATGATGGTCAGGTATCCCTGATACCTGTTAGGTTTCTTACTTTCACGAAAGGTTCCTCAGGGTGCAGCATGTCCTTCAACATCATCAAGTAGCCCCCTAAGCCATGAAGGCCTCTTCCTAGAAGAGGAAGGCTCATATGGAGGAGGATCAATCAGATCCAAGGGTTCTTCTACATCAGGAATTTATTCATCATCCTTTTCTTTTGGTTCCCTGATGTCGGCTTCTTGAGATCTCCCCAAAGTCGGAAGATTGTCCACCTTGCGGTGAACTTTTCTTCAGGAGTCTTGGAACCCAATGCTTGATGAGGGCATCAATTTTGTACATATACGGTAGTGTTTGCAGCTTCAACCCATAGAAACTTTAAAAGTCTTTGATCATGTAGCATGGCCCAGACAACTTCCATAATCATGCGGTTCTTCCTTTCCGCCACACAATTCTGATCAAGAGTATGTGGTGTATTAGTCTCCCTCTTAATGCCAACCTCAGATATGCCTGAGTGAACCAACTGTAATATATCAGAGGTCTTGCTTTGGCTTTAGGGGAATGGTCCCCTTTTTAGCTTTCCTTCGGCACATCCTGGACATACACCTTCTTTCTCTACTTGGAATTCGGGCATCCCTGTCACCATTTGTCTTACACTGAGTAGAGCTCTATAATGAAGATGGGCAAACCTCCGATGCCAAAGCTCAGACTAAAGAGATGTGTCATAAGACATGACACCTAGCGGACTTCCATCGACCTGATATAATGAATCAACACGAAACCCAAGAGTAAAGGCATCTTTAACATTATTTTTCGATACACATACCTTGCCATCACTGAAGGTTACCTTGTGGCCTTTGTCTTCCATTTCCGAGATGGAAACCAGGTTCCTTCAGAGGTCAGTTGCATTTGATACATCCTAGAATTTCTAGCCTTCTTGAAAGGTTGTCCTCTTCCTTGATTCCTAGTTCTCCTCTTACCTTTGCTATTGAATTTATCATTCCTTTGATTTCCATCAGAGGGATTTTTATCATCATCCCAGTGTGAGTCCTTTCTATCAGGGCACTCCCTTTCATAGTGACCTACTTTATCGCAGATGTAACATCATCCTTTTCTTCCACCCTTAGGTCTAGCCTTTCCTTTTGATTTAGTCCCAAAATTATTTCTTTTCTTAGCATGCGAAGAAAAGGCAGCAAGAGGACCTTTAGGCATGGGCTTTTCTTGCTCTTCTACCCTTGTTTCTCCTTGAATGCATCTAGCCATTAATTCCTTGAAACCAGGAATTATTATTGTTCAAAAGAGTAGTCTTGAACATATACCACTCGGATGGTAATCCTCCAAGAGTCGTGAGTGCCATTTCTCTGTCAGTAATAGTCTCCTTAATAGATAAGAGATCGTTCTTGATCTCGGTGATTCTTAAGAAGTATGCTTGCATACTCTAATCTTTACCCTTCTTGATTTCCCTCAGTTTATTTCTAAGAAACAAAACTTGATTTACATCATTAACTTTAAATAAACTCACTAGTCTATAGTAGATTTCCTTGGAGATGTTCAGATCAGAGATGTAGACCACCAAGTGCTTGTTGATAGAGTCTCGGATGATCTTCTTTGTTTTGACTTCTCCATTTTTCCATTTGTTCCAGGCAGCAGTGGATGCATTTGATGGAGGCTCAACAATATTGCCTCTTACATGGTCCA